>CM035358.1:3706800-3811800 GCA_020137815.1 Hormiphora californensis
AAAGTTTCTTAGAGATAAGGAGGTTCAAAGTGGGAAAGTTTCTTAGAGATAAGGAGGGTCAAAGTGGGAAAGTTTCTTAGAGATAAGGAGGGTCAAAGTGGGAAAGTTTCTTAGAGATAAGGAGGTTCAAAGTGGGAAAGTTTCTTAGAGATAAGGAGGTCAAAGTGGGAAAGTTTCTTAGAGATAAGGAGGGTCAAAGTGGGAAAGTTTCTTAGAGATAAGGAGGTTCAAAGTGGGAAAGTTTCTTAGAGATAAGGAGGTCAAAGTGGGAAAGTTTCTTAGAGATAAGGAGGGTCAAAGTGGGAAAGTTTTCTTAGCAGAGAGGGGGTGGTTTACACAAAGTTGTTTACATAGTTGTTTACAAGTTTACATTTAATGTTACAATTTAGTGTTACAAAGTGTTACAAAGTGTTACATATTGTTACATAGTATTACAAAGTGTTACAAAGTGTTACAAAGTGTTACAAAGTGTTACATAGTGTTACAAAGTGTTACATAGTGTTACAAAGTGTTACATAGTGTTACAAAGTGTTACAAAGTGTCACAAAGTGTTACAAATTGTTACAAAGTGTTACAAATTGTTACAAATTGTTACAAAGTGTTACAAATTGTTACAAAACACAAGGATTTGTAGCGAAGCAAATTTTCAACGGTTGGTGAATAAGTAATTTGAACGACTTTGGTGTCTTTCTAGAACACATCTAAAAGTTTTAAATCATTTCTAGGGTTAAAACATACACTTTTTTACTAATTTGCGGATGTTTTGAGCCTCCGATGTCATCGACTGTGGAAATCAGGGCTGAAATAGTCCATTTGGTAAAGAAAAATATGAACTTTAGACAACGGTAAAGTTTTTAGAGTGATATTAGAAGTATTGTGCCTCTCAGAGGCCCCCAATGTGCTGAGTCACCTGTGAGTTGTGACCCAATTGACTTTTTTTCATTGGTAATCGATTCTTTGTACTTAATAAGATGATATACGACGTTTCTGTTGGAAAAAGAAATAAAATTTTTCCAAAATCAATTTTTTGGTCAAAGATTGAAAATGTGCTTCGCTACAAATCCTTGTATTTTTGTAACAATTTGTAACACTTTGTAACAATTTGTAACACTTTGTGACACTATGTAACACTTTGTGACACTTTGTAACAATTTGTAACACTTTGTAACACTATGTAACACTTTGTAACACTATGTAACACTTTGTAACACTATGTAACACTTTGTAACACTTTGTAACACTATGTAACACTTTGTAACACTATGTAACACTTTGTAACACTATGTAACACTTTGTAACACTTTGTAACACTATGTAACACTTTGTAACACTTTGTAACATGTAACGTGCACAAAAAGTTTTCTGCACATGTTACAAAGTGTTACAAAGTGTTACGTGTCACCCCCCCCTAGAGATAAGGAGGTCAAAGTGGGAAAGTTTCTTAGAGATAAGGAGGGTCAAAGTGAGAAAGTTTCTTAGAGATAAGGAGGGTCAAAGTGGGAAAGTTTCTTAGAAATAAGGAGGGTCAAAGTGGGAAAGTTTCTTAGAGATAAGGAGGGTCAAAGTGGGAAAGTTTCTTAGAGATAAGGAGGGTCAAGTGGGAAAGTTTCTTGAAGATAAGGAGGTTCAAAGTGGGAAAGTTTCTTAGAGATAAGGAGGGTCAAAGTGGGAAAGTTTCTTAGAGAAAAGGAGGGTCAAAGTGGGAAAGTTTCTTAGAGATAAGGAGTGTCAAAGTGGAAAAGTTTCTGAGAGATAAGGAGGGTCAAAGTGGGAAAGTTTCTTAGAGATAAGGAGGGTCAAAGTAGAAAAGTTTCTTAGAGATCAGGAGGGCCAAAGTGGGAAAGTTTCTTAGAGATTAGGAGGGTCAAACTGGGAAAGTTTCTTAGAGATAAGGAGGGTCAAAGTGGGAAAATTTCTTAGATATAAGGAGGGTCAGAGTGGAAAAGTTTCTTAGAGATTAGGTGGGTCAAAGTGGGGGGGGGGGGGGGGGCTGAAGTTTTTGAAGTCGACTTCAAAAACTAAAATGGGTAGGAAACTTCAACTTCAGCCCCCCCCCCCACGGGGACCCCTATCATATCGCCTGTCCCGAATTCCCGGTTGTCTTTAGCGCTGTGCCAGTGGCAGTGCCACATATGGGCCATTTTTATTCCCTTTAGCCCCTCCCTCTTTTAACAAAAGAAAATTACTACATTTTAAGTCGGTGGAAAATGTAACAAATGGCTATTTAACAACAACAACTTCAACACATCTCATGATAATTCATGATCTCTCAGCTGCGTGTGTACACAGTGCACACCTATAGTATGACAACAGAACTGCCTGCCCTTCGACGGTGAACTGTCTGGCGAGTGGCGACGTCGCAGACCAGATCTGAGTAGGGCCGCCAGACAGCACCGGTTAGTGCACCGTGGTCCGTGCACGTCTCTGACAAGAAGTAAAGCATACACGCTGAGAGTGGGTGACAATGTATAATTTGAGCTAACACAGGAGATATATACACACATGTATATATAGTCCTCTCTGCAGCATCAATCTGGCATTCTGGGCTGCTTGAATGAGCTGCAAAGACCATGTTATGAGCTCTCTGGCGGTGCCAGACCACCCGACAGTGCGTGCAGGTCGGGTCGGAACCGCCAGACAAGTGGTGATATGAAAAATATCATAATACAAAAAACTCTACACCCAATCCAATCATACACTTCTCTCTCATATTCAGAGCGAATATAATATAATAGCGGCCTTTAAAACATAGATTGTGATAAAAGTGGTGTACATAAGGGGTGATATATATTATATGTAATACAATTCTCTCTCAAAAACACTCATTTTCTAGATATTCGTATAAACGGTTGATTATACACACTTGGAGCGCAAAAAAACTTAGCACTTAACGGTTACAAAAAATTTCCTATGGTTTTGTTTGAGGTAACACAATTATTGTTTTTAAGGAACCAAGTATCCCCTAGAAGTATTGATAAGAGTCCCCTTTTATCATGGCTTTGGATTCTTGCCAAACGAGGCTCCCTCTCTCTCCAAGGATCGCCTCGTATTTTCAGTCCTCGCTGTTAAAGGCAAGAGCTATAATAGTCCCGCATCCCTGGATCAATCCAAACTAAACTATTGGGCTGTCACGGTGGTTCTCTGTCGAAGAGTGGATGAACCAGCCTGATCTGCCTCCTCTTTCTTTATCTCAGACTTGTTGGTGGCCGCCTCAACCTAGAAAATGATTTGTTCTTGTCAACAAGAAACGATAACGTTTAGAAATTAAAATTGAGCCAAATTTATCAGACAATTGTAACCACTTAGTAACTTGTTGTCAAGGTTATACAAGGTGGCCCATAAATTATGATAGCGGGGGACGAGCTGTACCTCCGAAACGGTGATAGTTGTGTAAAAACAAACTACGGGAACATGCTGGAACAATTCCTGGACGGCTTTTTGCAAATTATGAAATTTTTATTCAAAAGTTCATTTTTCATTCATGAACTTTCTTCGCGTTCATTAATGAACTAAGGACTCTAATTTACCGAGAGTGAGGCATTTTGTTTGGGTTGAATTTATCTTTCCAATGAGCACCATAAAAATCAAATTGAAGAACCATGTCACGTGGCAGTTTAGAAAATGCTCATGCATGATTTTGGCTCTTCCTGCGACTTTCGAGCGGCTGTATTACGGCTACCTTTTGTTCAATCTTTTTGAAACTTTCGGTGAACTTCGGATAACCAAAGATCTTTCATCACAAGAAAAATCAAGGTCCTAACTCAAAGTTCATTTTTCAATTTTGGTAGTTCATTCCACTCATTCAGGAACCAACATCCCTAAAGTGATGAAAAGTGATTGGTTTTGTTTGGCCCATGTCCTGCAATGACAGAGAGGTGTAGTAACGTGTTTCCGAGCTAGTTAGTGGGTACCATGTGATCATGGTGACATCTGACACCTTCGTTGAGCAATAATTAAGAAATTTTCTCAAATTCAAGCATGTGATTCGGGTTTTCTGTGATTGATATCGTGCAGCAATCTTCAGAGATTTCATAGCACCTCAAAAATGATGATTAGTTCAATGAATCGAGTTTATTCATGATCTTAATTTATCGTTTAGTTCATTTTGACGTCTGTTTTAATTTTTTCTATCATAAATCAACTCCTTTCATTGAACCAATCATCATTTTTGAGGTGCTATGAGATCTCTCAACATTGTTGCACGATACCAATCGCAGAAAACTGAAATCACATGCTTGAATTTGAGAAAATCCCTTAATTATGGCTCAGAAAAGGTGTCAGATATCATCATGATCACATGGACACCCACTAACTAGCCCGGAAACATATTTTACACCTCTCTATCATTGCAGGGTATGGGCCAAACAAAAACCATCACTTTTCAACATTTTATGGATGGTGGTTCCTGAATGAGTGGAATGAACTACCAAAATTGAAAAATGAACTTTGAGTTAGGACCTTGATTTTTCTTGTGATGAAAGATCTTTGGTTATCCGATGTTTACCGAAAGTTTCAAAAAGATTGAACAAAAGGTAGCCGTAATACAGCCGCTCGAAAGTCGCAGGAAGAGCCAAAATCATGCATGAGCATTTTCTAAACTGCCACGTGACATGGTTCTTCAATTTGATTTTTATGGTGCTCATTGGAAAGATAAATTCAACCCAAACAAAATGCCTCACTCTCGGTAAATTAGAGTCCTTAGTTCATTAATGAACGTGAAGAAAGTTCATGAATGAAAAATGAACTTTTGAATAAAAATTTCATAATTTGCAAAAAGCCGTCCAGGAATTGTTCCAGCATGTTCCCGTAGTTTGTTTTTACACAACTATCACCGTTTCGGAGGTACAGCTCGTCCCCCGCTATCATAATTTATGGGCCACCTTGTATACATAATTCCAATCCAACTATTTTGCGATGCTATTTTTGAAATCACAAACGAGGGGAGGAAGATAAAAAATAGAATTTAGAATCTTGACATATATGTCATAAACCGCCTTCCTCGTTTAGATTTGGAGTCAGATAAGAATTAAGACCGCCACCGCCCCGACAGCTTCTATCAAAAACATGATACGAATGTGCCAAGTCTGATTTTTTTGAAGTTGTCACCCCACTCTTAATTTCGGGTGACAACTACAAAAGATCCATTAAGTTCCAACCAGGATGGAACCGACCGAATCAGGAAATACTGGTCCCTGATTGGCTGATAACCAGTCACGTGACCTAAATAACGAGTTCTGATTGGTTGCAACATACCTTCTCTTTAGGTTTGCTAAGGTAGGTCTTGATGAAGAAGTTGCAGAACAGGATGCAGTAACTGGTGTACATGGAGAGGGAGAGGACAATGTGGGTAATGCCAACATAGCAGCTCTCTCCTGAGTAGAGCATCTTGACAGCGTACAGGTTCACCGAGATACCTGGGGGATGGGGGTAATGTTAATATATGGGAGCATGTACTAGGGGTTCGACCACAAGTATCAAGGTAGAAGATGCAGAATACACTAATAATTGAATCATGTAAAAGGTTGCTAGACTCGAGAATTTGGGGAAATAATTGCCTAATTTACTGGCTAATTAATTAACTAACTAATTAATTACCTGCGAACATCTGTAGGATCTGAAGGGAGGTAATACCGATGGGGATGAATTTAGGGGGCCTCCTGCCGCTGGCTCGCATTGCGTAGTAACTGTACATAATGGCATGTACCATGTAATTGATTGCACTGAACCACCGACCTGAAGGAGATGGGTGTTCATTGGAGTACTGTTAATTGGTTAGCCATAATGAGTTGGTCTTAATTGGTATACTCAGTTCTATTTGGTTCTATTTAGTACGCATATATATCATGTCATTCAATTCCCCCAACACATCCCCCTCTCTTGCTAAGCAGAGAGATCTCTAAAAGTAGTGAGTGAGGTAATCACGCAAGACCCTCTCTCACTATGAGGTGATCTGAGCGAGTCGTCTCTCTGTACAAACAGCAGACTGCTGCAGCTGCAGAACAACAAAGCAGCAGCTGCCGGCGTGCAACATGATATATGACGATATGTCCATTTTGTAATCAGCATCCATTTACCCCCATTCCCTTATTTTTTAGCTCCCAGTACATTTACTATGAAACAGTGCAGGCCACATTTCGAACTAAAGGGCCCAGTTAGGCCGATGTGGTGTAAACAAGTTATTTACCAGCTAATTAACATGCCAATTAACAAGCCAATTAACTCACCAGTAGCAACTGGGTGACCGTAGCTGTACCAGCAGTACACAAACACGGTGATATGATGGTACCAGTGAAGAAATATCAACTTCTGTTTCCGCAGTACGATGAAGATTGTGTCTCCCAGCTCAGGCAATTTACTGAAATAATAGCATGATTTTAGATGAAGTTGGTAAAATCATATCGATTTATATTTTCTGGGGTGGCTGGAACTAGTTAGAACTTCCGGTCTAATCAGTAATTTCGTCACAAAAAGCTGCAGCTAGCTGGAGAAGAGTTGTGTGACGCAATATTTAGAGAAGCCACCTCTTTCTCTCTCGTTCCACCATGCCGGAGCGAGGGAAGTAGAAGTTCCTTTTCTATCACACCACGCCGCCTCGAATGTCCCGATCGTACGAGAATTGGGCCGTTCCCTGGGTCGCACGCGCGCACTCCTCTACCCTGACGACCTCGCGCGCTACACAATCTCTCTCACTGCAGCAGCCCTGTGACACAGCTGCTGATGAGAGACGAATTCAGAACCTGTTCTCTAATCTGGGGGCGTGTCTTGCAGTGCTTGCACGCCGCGGCAGTACAGTGGGGGGGGGGGGGGGACCGATTTGGAAATACATTCATACCTGAACATGAAGAGGAAGGCCCAGAGAGGGGATCTGTTCTGATCATTTTCATTGAGATAACTGACGCTGCACATCGTATACAACCAACCATTTCTGGGAAAGAGAGAGAGGCTGGGGAATGGGGAAATTGACATTTAGAAAGTGCACTTAAATTAGCAACACTATCGCGACTGTGTGTGTATGATAGGGAAAGATATACATTGTTACAGACAGACATGCATATTGTTGGCCTTGGCCACGGGTGTGATTTGAATTATCGTACTTAGCTTTGTTCTAGAGGCATGTAAACAAGCGTCGGAAAGACGAGAATAGAGATAAGAAGGGAAGGGAGAGAAAGAAAGAGAGAGAAAGAGATAGAGATAGAGAGAGAGAGAGAGAGAGAGAGAGAGAGAGAGAGAGAGAGAGAGAGAGAGAGAGAGAGAGAGAGAGAGAGAGAAAGAGAGAGAGAGAGAGAGAGAGAGAGAGAGAGAGAGAGAGAGAGAGAGAGAGAGAGAGAGAGAGAGAGAGAGAAAACACACCTCACGTGCTAATATAAACTGATGGCAGAAGATAGATATTAGATTACACAGCAAGCTAAAATAACCTTACATGCCAAAACTCTTTTTCTTGAACAAAAGCCTGAACTAAAAAAGAAACACCAGATCCGCAACTTACTCTTTTGCATCGCTGAAGATTCCATTGAAGGTGTGATAAGATCCCCAAATACTGAAAACTGCAAGGCCCAGGGACCACAGAAATAGCTGGGGTCGGAGGTTGAACGGTGCCCGTGTCTTCATACACGACTAGAAGGGAGTTAAGGGTGAGGACAGCTGTACTAAAATCATACATTCTCTCTAACTCGAGTTATATACACTTGGTATACCATACCGGCAGAATGACATGAATAATTGATACCAAATTCTTTCTCTGATCATGCCACATTCTATTGATCTCCAAAATGATTATATCTCCACTCTATTATATCTCCACTCTATTATATCTCCACTCTATTATATCTCCACTCTATTATATCGCTACTCTATTATATCTCCACTCTACTTATTTATTTCTAATATCTATCTAACTAACCTGGCCCCAAAAGATGAGGATAACGTAAACAAGGGAAATATAAACTGACAGGGTCCAGTTGTTCTTCATCCACATTAGAAGATAATCAAAATCACCCTCCCTCAGAGCTTCCACAAACATGGAATTCATCATGGCGACACTTCCTAGCTAGCTAGAATAGTTAGAGATGGGTTAGTATTGGCGAGCTAGAGCTGAGGTAGGAGGGATGTAGGATACTTAGTATTAGGAATCTAGCTAGCTACATAGCTAGAACAGTTAGACGGATAGGTTATTATTGGTGAGATAAACATAGCTAGAGGTAGGAGGGATGTAGGATATATTAGGATTGGGAACCTAGCTAGCTAGAGCGTTGGATGGGTAATTATCGGTGTGGTTTTAGGGCCGGTGTAACGAGAAAGAGGGATATTTAAATGCAAAGAAGGGAGTAACGAACGATAGAAGGAAGGATGTTCTAAATCCCGTTCTAAATACAATAATGTAGTTATATGGTAATCATGTGTACACGATCTCGAAGTTATGTAAGAAATACAAGGATAAAATAATGCCAAGAAATGTCGAACAGCACAATGCAAGTAGTGTCGTTCCATATTAGATCGCCGGGGAGAAGTGAGAGAGTGGTAGAGGGATAAAAAGAGAACGAGAGAGTAAGTGAGAGAGATCAGATAGTAAGCGGTTCAAATGGGCGGGAGAGAGAGAGAGAGAGAGAGAGAGAGAGAGAGAGAGAGAGAAGAGAGAGAGAGAGAGAGAGAGAGAGAGAGAGAGAGAGAGACATGCCAATGACACAAAATGACAGGGTGAACATAATGTGGGCAATATAACCAGCAATCACGAGGCAACATGGTAACATTTACAAGGCAGTAACTGGGCTATAATGAATTGAAGAGCGAGAGAGGGCCGATTGAGAAGAGAGTGGAGCAGGATAGATGAGAAGCGAGATAGAGCTTGTCATTTTCGGCGAGCAGCACCATGAATAGCTCTCAGTTACTAACCACACAACACGCGACATTGAGTCTAACATGTCGACTGAGATGATGCAGAATCGACTACATGTTACTTTGGATGATGCACTCTCTCACCAAGAGATAAATACCACAGCGATATCTAGCATGATCGCCTAGCAGGTTGTGAAATACATAAACGCTTTGTTTGGCGAGAGAGAGAGTGAGAGACAAACACCATGCGAGAAAAGATGTTGGGGATAAGAGAATTGAGTGAGCGAGAGAGAGAAGAAAAGATAATGACTGGGATCTTTTACAAAAGACACCTACATATTATATTTATTATATGCATTCAGTAAAGTATTAAAATAAGCGGCTGAGAGTTGAGAATAGCTGCTAAGTGCATCTTTGGAGTGGTATGTGGTTCTATTATCGATCTACAGAAATCCCTGCATAACTGTCTGGCAGCACCAACCCGATCTGAGCACACTGTCGACAAAACGGGGTCTGGTGCCGCCAGAAATCTCTGCAGAAGGTCTGTATATATATGAAGCTGCAGCAGGTATGTTGCAATATGGCGTCGTGACGTCTATGAAGGAGAAAGTGCTAATCAACAAATTATGGGGCTGCCAGGTAAACAATACAACTGGGTACCGCGCCTGGTATTGTTATAATACTGGAATTGGGGTTGGGTTGGGTGGGGAGAGAGAGCGAGGGGAGAAAGAGAGAGAGAGAGAGAGAGAAAGAGAGAGAGAGAGAGTGAGAGAGAGAGAGAGAGAGAGAGAGAGAGAGAGAGAGAGAGAGAGAGAGAGAGAGAGAGAGAGAGAGAAAGCGATAGAGAGAGTGATTGGGATAGATAACGCAGTTCGAGGTCACAAGCTAGAGGCAGTTAGAGCTAGGCACCGAGCCACTGATTTTGAAATATTCAGCGAACTGTTTGTAGATTTCTCGGTAACAAACCAAGCAATTTCAGATCGAAAGAGGGCCTGAGAGAGAGAGACTTATTGGTTAAAGAAATAAAGAGAGATTCAGAGATATATCTCTCCCATATATATGTGGAGAGAGGTAATGATAAAGCTTGTACAAATATAGCTAGAGCGCATTTGATAATTGCTTGCTACAATATCACTTTCAGAAACATGTATCTCTCGCTCAGAGTCACACTAAAACAGTTATAATAAATTAGAAGTAAAAAGTTAAATAATTTCTTTAAGAAAACTAAAAAAATCCACGGTCCTCTCTCATGCCTCTGCCCGTTTCTCCTGCCGCTGTTCCAGCTGAAATGAGGAGTTGTATGTGGTGGAAGATAAATATAAAACTGAGGGGAGGGATAACGCGGGCGACAAGCAGGTCATGCGGTAGATAAGAAGTGAGACCATTATTGCAGAGTTTGGAAAGGAGAGAGGAAGGTAGAGAGATAAAGGGAGGTAGAGAGGGGGAGGGAGAGAGAGAAAGGGAGGTAGAGAGGGGGAGGGAGAGACGGGTGTTCTGAGATAGGAACGTGAGGAAAACTTTCAACTCATCTGATGGACAGCTTACAACGGGTGAGGCGCCACATACATACTATGCTTTATGATAAACCAAGCACGGAATAACTCAGAATAATTATTACATTACGCATAAAACAGTTTTTATTAATGTAATATTATGTACCTCAAAGTCTATCCTCTCCTTAGCATTTAGCACCTTATCCTGAATGTATTTGGAGCCGAATCCATTATTCTTTGGGTCTTTCTTATCATTCATCTGGGAAAATAGAAATGACTTGAACTGGAAAGATATAAAGTATGCTTGAGAAATGACTTGAGATGGAATAAGAATATGACAAAGGCTGTCTACAGATGAGATATATAATGAGCTTGAGGGTATAATTGTATTGATAATATATCAGCGGTGACTTTGGTCATCAGCCAGACAATGATCTTTGTGCAGTCTGCAGGAGCATATACAGAGAGAGAGAGAGAGAGAGAGAGAGAGAGAGAGAGAGAGAGAGAGAGAGAGAGAGAATAGAGAGTGTAGATATGCGAGAGGAGCTATACTATCTCTCTCCTCTCGCTCTCTCTCTCTCTCTCGCTCTCGCTCTCGCCCTCTATCTCTCTCCTCTCTCTCTTCTCTCTCTCCTCTCTCTCTCTCTCTCTCTCTCTCTCTCTCTCTCTCTCTCTCTCTCTCTCTCTCCTCTCTCTCTTCTCTCTTCTCTCGAGTGCTCTCCAGACCCTCCCTTTCTCCCCGCCCTATAGGAGAGAGAGACCCTGCACTGCTGCTGCAGTGTGTGAGTGGAAGTGCAGTGGAAGTTCAAGTTTCTTACTATCTCTGCATGCTACATTCTTTCTGTATTACCTGAAGTAGTTTCTCGACTTTAGCCTCCAGTGCCTCCTTATCCTCCACCTCCTCCACATCCAGAATCTTCTTAGCCTCATCAAATGACATATTTCCAAAGTTCCTGCTGATACTTGTTGCCTTCATCCATTTCTCTGGGTCTGGTGGGGTGTGATGGGTAGTTGGGTAAAATAATTCATTAGTTAGTACAATTATATGATCAACCCGATAAATTATTCATTGTTTTACTTATTTACAATAAGTGTTAAACACAATTATTACCTTGTTTTGCAGCCAAGTATTCCTCCTGGAATGCCTTTCTAAAGCTTCTAGAGACTGCAGAGGCAATCTGTGCCAATAAACCCACGGGAGGTCTCATATATAACACCTAACAAGGGTATAGAGAGGTATGTTGAGTTTTGTGTCTTGAGAGACCAGGATAGATTTTTGAAAGGTAGAATATATAAATTGAGGAAGAACGCAGTTATAGTAAAGGTATGATAAACAAAATTAGTATTTACAAGTTAAAATTCAACTTATCCAAAATATCCCTGACAACATTATTAGGCAATCATAATTAACATGCACGGTTTGATTAACGTCCATTTAGGCGTGAACAGTACACACAGTGAGAAAAATAACAAGAATATTGGTTTGAGAAAAAGTGCCGGAAGAGCACACTGCAGCTGCACACGTACGTCATACACACAGTGTGTTATACAAACATCAGTGAAGCCACGTGACATGCCAAGGCAAACATGCCTACCAGGAGGCCCAGTACCATTCCACCCGCCAGGTCTGAGATATAGTGTCGGCCCATAAACACCCGAGATATCGTGATTATACCGTAAATAACAGCCAGAATTCGGTACTGGGTCGTTTCAACGTCCATGAAGCAAGATGTTAGGTACCAAAACATTGTCATTCGAGTACAATGGCCAGAGGGGAAGGAGTACTTGTCAGGACCGTGCGTGAAAAACATGTCAGAGTTATCTTGGTAGGTTGGACGTTGCCGTTTGAAGATGTTTTTAACCGTAAATTGGGCTATAACGTCCAGTATCTCAGCGATTGAAAAGCTAAGATAAAACCTGAAGTAGCTGGTGAAAGGGAGGATGAGAAGAGAGAATGTTAGTGTTGGTACTCCACTACCGAGGATCTCAAACACCTTCATGATCTTGTCAAGCAGGAGGAAGGACCAGCTGTTTCTGTCCATTTTACATAACAAAGCAAATTTCCAGGATAAATCATAGTCGAGTTTTATGATAGTGTCCATCAGAGATCGTTTCTTTTCGTCTGAACCGGCCATTTCTAGGAACAAACAGCGGTATTCGCAACTTCTGACAATTTTTGAAATTGAGAAAATTTTCGGCCTTGGCAAACGTTGCTGGCGCGGGATAAGGCAGCGCTTTTCAATTTTCGGCCGGGCCCGGATTTTGAAACTTGAGACAAATTTGTTTTGGATTTTTGAAACTATTCAACGACGCATGTAACGTAACGCGCGAAATTGACTTATTCATCGCTGCAAAAAGTGCCGCGCGGTTGAAATCGGAAGTTTTTGTAAACCAAATATCCGAAAAATTTCAATTTTTGTTGCAGTTTTTAATTTTCGCAACTGAAACCCCTCTCTTCTGTGTGTTTAACGAGGAAAACACACTGTTAACTATACTGAACAGTCATGGAGCACGCTGTTATCGAAAAAGCAAATCCTATTGCCCTATCAGAGGAGCAGAAAGTCAAATTGAATCAATACAAAATTCAGACTCGAAAACACAACGAGGTTTTCCTGCGGAAACATCCTGAAGTAGGATGTTTGGTATCCGATTTCCTGCATGAAGTTCTCCTGCAGCGTCCTGAGAATGTGGTTGAGTTCGCATCGCAGCATTTTACCCAGCCAGACATACGAAATCGCATCAACTCACAAATCAAAGAGGAGAAGAAACTTCTTAGGCGAGAGGACCGGAGAGAGACCAAAGACTCTTGAGCGTATTGTTGATCAAATATTGTATTTAGTACGTTGTAATATTGTATATATTGTCCGCTAGATTTTAATGTTTTCCTTTTAATTGTTTTATTTAAATATCCAATCATGCAAACTTAATCGTAACTTATTTTACCAAGGTAGAAGATGGGTAAGGACTACTACAAGATTTTATGTCTGACACGAAGTGCCACCAACGCTGATGTGAAGAAAGCCTACAGGAAATTATCACTAAAATACCACCCTGATCGGTCTGATGATCCCAAGGCTGACGAGCTCTTTCTCGAGGTAAATAACAACACTGATTTAGACCAGGATTCCCGTTGCTATACTAGCTATGTAGGTACACTACCTAAACTAATTCTTGTAATTCCTATAATTTTAGGTATGTATGTACTAGTATTTGGTGATATAATACACACACTCCTATTCATCAGGTAGCCGAGGCATATGATGTGTTGAGTCAGGCGAATACCCGTGCAGTCTATGATCAGTTTGGCGAGGAGGGGTTAAAGAGCGGTGTCCCCACTACAGATATAGTGGGAGGTTTCTCTGGGGGATATGTGTTTCACGGCAACGCAGATAATGTCTTCAGGGAGTTTTTCGGTGGAGACAATCCGTTTAACGAGTTCTTTGAACCCCCCAAGGACCCGGACATGGCCATCGGTAGGTTGTATTCTAAAATGGAATGAAATTTATTTGGTAAATCTGTTATTTTATCATAACTTAGCGTTAAAACCGTTTGTTCCTCTGCCATTAGGTTTTGGAGGATTGAGGGGACGTGGTCGACCCAAGCAGGACCCCCCTATCCAGCGAGATCTCGCCCTCACTTTGGAAGAAGTGTACGCAGGATGCATCAAGAAAATAAAAATTTCCCGCCGAGTGATGAATGATGACGGACACACCTCTTCAATCAGGGACAAGATCCTGACGATTAATGCACGTGCTGGATGGCCTGCTGGCACCAAGATAACTTTCCAGAAAGAGGGTGATCAAGGTCAGTCTGGAATTGCACAAGTTTGCATTAAATAGTTCCTAGTACCTACCAGTTGATAAGTATATTGATTGTGGACGGAGAGACTCGGTAATTTATTTCAGGAAGAATAACGTTTTGTCGTAACAACGACATCATCAGAAGATGTAGTTTTATTTGTTAAAGTAGTGCTGAAAAGTTTGAAAGTTTTTAAACTTTTGAGCACAAATTAATTTTAGCATTAATTTGAGCATCTTTTGATAATGTCTTCTGATGCAATGAAATGATGTCGTTGTTATGAAGAAACGTAATGTTATTCTTCCTGAAACAAATCACCGAGTCCCTCTTCGTCCACAATCAATATATTAACTGATTTATCATGAGTATCGAACGTGGCAACACATGAACTTATTAAAATTTATCCTACCTGCCTGCCGATTGTTTTTCCAATTTGTAAATATCTTACAAAGTGACTTACCAACTTCTCTCCATTCCTAGGACCCAACAACATTCCTGCTGACATTGTATTTGTTGTAAAGGACAAGGACCACCCTCTCTTCAAAAGAGTAGGGGGTGATCTTCACTACATCGCTACCATCCCCCTTGCCAAGGCTCTTGTTGGATGTGTCATTGAGGTAATAATATGTTCTTTCCATATTTCCACACGTTCTTTCTATTTTTTGTGCTGGTTTTGTTTTAATTTTAAAAAAAGTTGAGTAAACAATGTTTGTTGAGGGGATGATCCCTGTAGTGATCTCACGTGGTTCGAAGTTTGGTCAGGCATAGAAGACTCGGGATGTTACAAAGGTGAACAATGTTTACCCCTAAGTTATAAACTTTACCTACCACCAGGTCCCCACACTTGACGGCCGAAGTTTGAGCATTCCAGTGAACGACATTGTCCAGCCAGGCTACCAGAAGAGAGTTGTAGGAGAGGGGATGCCCATCTCCAAATCAAAGGATGGACAGAAGGGAGATCTAGTTATTGGTTTTGATATTGTATTCCCGACCAAGCTTGAAGTGCACCAGAAGGCCCTGATAAAACAGGCTCTACAATAATGAGAGACAATCCGAGAGAAACTGTCAGAGAGAGAGAGAGAGAGAGTGTGTGTTGTCAGATGTAAATATATGTGTATTATGCGTGATTTGTACAGCTCAAATTGAACCACGCTGGCGATATGTTTTGGAACTTGTTTTGTTGATATGTTTTACATCTGTAATTACATCCACCAAACCCTTAGCATGTCAGGAAAAGGTGAAAGTCTCGAAGATTTGGTGGGGAACTTTCATAAGCAAGTTAAAAACTCAGATTGGTTAAAGGAAAATACTACTGAAAAGTGGATCTCCGAAAACAAGGAACTTCACCAGCAGATGCAGGATGAGAAGAAACGGTTAGAAGCTGAACGTGAGGCGAAAAAGAAGGAATCGTCTTAAATCAATAAATCATAGAGACTGGTATATGACTTGATATGGATATGGGCTTTCGAATTATTTGTATTGAATTTTATTTCTCGACACTTTAACTTGATAACACATCTCACACTCTCCAACAGCTTGAAAACAACGGACAGAGTGTGCGCGCGTGATATTTTGTTGCTATAGAAACTCGCGCGAAGATAGGGAGGCAAGGTATTGTCAGCAGCGCAGCAGTAGACCCCCTTCCCTCGTGTGTAACTGAAACATTCATTATTCAACCTCTCCCTCTCTCCCTCTCTAGCAATGACACAGACGCACATACACGGAAAAGTGCTAATTGAGAATTGGGTGGAGGAGAGAGCATGTGAGGGGTATGATGTCGAACGGTCAGCTCCTGAGGTAAACTGGTCTGGTCACACGGGCATCATCACGACCAAGAGTGTTGGCGAGGAGTTATCGACCACAGTGAGAGAGACTTATCGACCTCCTTCGGGCAACAAAATCAGACAGAAAGGTATAGTAAATCATTCAAGGTACATAGACCTGTTTCGACTAAATTTCCTACTAAATGTTTCCTCCCGATCTAACCTGAAAATCAGAATATCTGTTCAGGAGTAAGAAGGTCAATGTTAGAGGAGGGAATTTATCGACAAGTCACTCAGGATGTCACACTTGAACGACAACCAAAACCGGTACGTTTCGAAACACATGAACTCTCTTTTCCTTCTACCCGTCTGTTTGAATCTGAATTTATTCTGAATGTATTCTAATGTTTTCAAACCTCTCTCCCAGATAGTACCAGACTACCAGAGCACCACACACAAGGATTACGAAACGGAGTTCGTGTCTGACTGGCCCGAGCCAGAGACACACCACAACCTACTCAAGGAACTTCCCGTGTCATACTGGACCGATAATGTCAAAAAAGGTATTTTGAGCTCAATTGAGGCTCCCACCCATACCTTTTGTTTGTCAAAATAAAGCTCAATATTGCAGACTCTCACTGTAATATATTCGTCTAGATATAAATTTAACCCCGCCTTCCCCCGCTCTGCAGGTATTGATGGTGTGACGCAGGTTCGAGCGGTTGGGTCACCGTTCAAGAAGAACACAGCGTTCAGCACCCCAACTGAGGTCTATATGGATCAGAGGAAGCCGTATGAAGAAGATGAACTGGTCCAAGAACCCCTCTCCCGTCACTCCTAATTATCATCTAATTATCGAAATAGGACATTAAATATACGATACAGATAGGGACTGTCTTGTGTGTGAGTGTTCGTGATATTATATCTCTTTCCTTCCGACAAGTTTTCCACCCCTTGATTGCATTTGACTAAATGATTTATTGTGACAGCTGTAGAACATTTGGGAATTTAGAAACTTATCTGGTGACATTTTATAAGAGTGCATTATTCATTTGACCTTGTACATAATATGTATATTATTTGTTTCTGTGGATGTTTATTTGAAGCGTATTAATTTTCCTTCCCTCACACAACCCCTAATATCCAAGATTCTTTTTCTCAATTTACATCTCCAGATATGTACAGATCTGAAGTGATAGAAAGAGGATGGCTGTTTGTCAAGGTGCAGTCTGTTGTGTCTCAGATTTGGTTACATGTTCTGCAGCAGTGCAGTGGGTGAGTTATATTAAAAGTTAAATTGTCAATTTGCTGTCGGGGGACTAGCTCAAATGGTAGAGCGCTCGCTTAGCATGTGAGAGGTACCGGGATCAATGCCCGGGTTCTCCAGTCTGACTTTTTGCCTTTTCTAGGTCGATTTCCGCCCATATTACGGGCATATTTTTTTATTATTTTAAGCGCTTCATCATTGAGATCAGAGTGATATTTTTGGCCCAAATCAGGAAAATCCTACTCAACATAAAACATACCAATGGAAATTCCATTGACATGATTTATCAAATTGAGTAGGTTTTTCCTAATAGTAATTTGGACCAAAAATTCCATTGGAATGTTGGTTATTGATAACTGAGTAGGGCTTTGAATGGGGATAATTTATGCTTAAGGGTACACCTGGCGTTTTTCATCATCGAGTGCCCAACCAAATGACTTCACCAAGGTTTAGCTCATACAAAATGGACCTCAAATATGCAATTTTAGCCCTAAAGTCGAATTCATATTTTTGCTACAGCCTATTTTCAAAGTGGCGTTTTTTCAATTTTTGTTGGAATTTTTAACCTCAGGACCACTTTTTTTGAGATAGAAACATTAAATTCTTGAAATTTGAAGAGAATATAAAGGTGAATAAACCCAAAGAAGGATTTTTGAAATGGAGCTTATTTCTGGCCATGAGAAGGGTTTACTTTTTTGCTTCTTTGACACGCTGGCTGAGAATGTTCCCATGCTTCATTAGAGATGAAAATCTGGAAATAGTTGCTCAAAACGATTATCTATGTGGCCCAAAAATTTTGGAACTTTCCCGCCAAAGATGTGGTGTACAGAGCTTATTTTGTGAAACCCGTCTTTTTGAAAAAGAGAGGAATTCCCTGTATCTCCAAAACGGATGATCGTAGAGACCTAGAACCAAGCTTAATCGATTCAGAAGGTCCGATTTTGGGGGGGTCTTCTGAGAGACATTTTGCTCCTACTCCAACCGTTTTTGCTGTAATTGCAAAAAACCAATTCTATGAAAAGGGGGAACAACTCTATTCCAGTAGCCTGCTTCGGGCTGATTTCCCCCTTACTTGCTGATACCTTTTTCGCAATTACAGCAAAAACGGTTGGAGTAGGAGCAAAATGTCTCTCAGAAGACCCCCCCAAAATCGGACCTTCTGAATCGATTAAGCTTGGTCCTAGGTCTCTACGATCATCAGTTTTGGAGATACAGGGAATTCCTCTCTTTTTCAAAAAGACGGGTTTCACAAAACAAGCTCTGTACACCACATCTTTGGCGGGAAAGTTCCAAAATTTTTGGGCCACATAGATAATCGTTTTGAGCAACTATTTCCAGATTTTCATCTCTAATGAAGCATGGGAACATTCTCAGCCAGCGTGTCAAAGAAGCAAAAAAGTAAACCCTTCTCATGGCCAGAAATAAGCTCCATTTCAAAAATCCTTCTTTGGGCTTATTCGCCTTTATATTCTCTTCAAATTTCAAGAATTTAATGTTTCTATCTCAAAAAAAGTGGTCCTGAGGTTAAAAATTCCAACAAAAATTGAAAAAACGCCACTTTGAAAATAGGCTGTAGCAAAAATATGAATTCGACTTTAGGGCTAAAATTGCATATTTGAGGTCTATTTTGTATGACCTAAACCCTAGTGAAGTCATTTGGTTGGGCACTCGATGATGAAAAACGCCAGGTGTACCCTTAATATTATTAAATACTCAGTATGTGATTCTCATTGAAAAGTGGAGATAACTCAGTGAATAGTGATATATTACACCCACACTACACCACACCACACCCACAGTGCTGAATGCTCCCATTTTCCACTTTTCCTCATAAGATCCGTGCAGTAGGTCTTTTTCGAGACATTGGAGAGATCATATGGAGGGGGCAGGAAAGTGGATGAAGAGAGAGAGAGGGGCTGAGTTCGAGACTACACGATAAATACCCTACCTTCCATGCCCTTCCTTGTATGAGCCTCATTGCAGTTAACTCTACAAATTCTTTGTCGTTACCCTGGGGTAAAGACAAGGGAGAGATTGAATATACCCAATACCCACTTACATATTCAATCACTCCTTTGTCTTAACTTACTAGCACACACTTGCTAACTAGCGCTATATCAAGTTCTATCTCTCCCTTTGTTACCTACAAACAAAGCCATCGTCTCTTCCTAGTAGCTGGTATTAATAAACGGGGATTCGCGGATTCGCGGATAATGTCCCGGATCGCGGATAAAATCGCGGATAATTAATCCCGGATTGGATTGCGGATCGCGGATAAGTAATCACGGATTGCGGATTGGGGATAAGTGATTGCGGATCGCGGATTGCGGATTGCGGATCGCGGATCGCGGATAAGTAATCGCGGATTGCGGATCGCGGATTGCGGATCGCGGATTGCGGATCGCGGATAAGTAATCGCGGATTGCGGATCGCGGATAAGTAATCGCGGATTGCGGATCGCGGATAAGTAATCGCGGATTGCGGATAAAAAATCGCGGATAAAAAATCGCGGATAGAAAATCGCGGATAAAAAATCGCGGATAAAAAATCGCGGATAAAAAATCTCGGATAAAAAATCTCGGATAAAAAATCGCGGATAAAAAATCGCGGATAAAAAATTGCGGATAAAAAATCGCGGATAAAAAATCGCGGATAGAAAATCGCGGATAAAAAATCGCGGATAAAAAATCGCGGATAAAAAATCTCGGATAAAAAATCTCGGATAAAAAATCGCGGATAAAAAATCGCGGATAAAAAATCGCGGATAACGTTTTTATCTCTTTTTAGGCAACTTGTGGTCATTCTTAGGTGATTTTGATCGATTCCAGGTCATTTTGCTCATTTCTATGTCAATTTGGCCATTTCTGTACCATTTCTTGGCCACGTTGGTCAATTCTAGTTCATTTCCAGGTCATTCCTGTATATAGTGCATTGTGCTAGACCATTTTCGTGTGGATTTAGATGGTTCTGGGACACTTTGGTCAATAACAAGTAATTTATGTGTATATTTGGATACTTTTAGGACTCTAATGTGACCGAAGTGTCCTAGAACCATCTAAATCCACACGAAAATGGTCTAGCACAATGCACTATATACAGGAATGACCTGGAAATGAACTAGAATTGACCAACGTGGCCAAGAAATGGTACAGAAATGGCCAAATTGACATAGAAATGAGCAAAATGACCTGGAATCGATCAAAATCACCTAAGAATGACCACAAGTTGCCTAAAAAGAGATAAAAACGTTATCCGCGATTTTTTATCCGCAATTTTTTATCCGCGATTTTTTTATCCGCGATTTTTTATCCGCGATTTTTATCCGAGATTTTTTATCCGCGATTTTTTATCCGCGATTTTTTATCCGAGATTTTTTATCCGAGATTTTTTATCCGCGATTTTCTATCCGCGATTTTTTATCCGCGATTTTTTATCCGCGATTTTCTATCCGCGATTTTTTATCCGCGATTTTTTATCCGCGATCCGCAATCCGCGATTACTTATCCGCGATTACTTATCCGCGATCCGCGATCCGCAATCCGCAATCCGCAATCCGCGATCACTTATCCCCGATCCGCAATCCGCGATCCGCGATCCGCGATCCGCGATCCGCAATCCGCGATCCACAATCCGCAATCCGCGATCACTTATCCCCGATCCGCAATCCGTGATTACTTATCCGCGATCCGCAATCCAATCCGGGATTAATTATCCGCGATTTTATCCGCGATCCGGGACATTATCCGCGAATCCGCGAATCCCCGTTTATTAATACCAGCTAATGTGTCTGAAAACTGCACCGTCAACTGTCAGAGCATTGGCCTTACCCTATTCTCAGCGTGCGAGAACTGTGTTCAGAACATTGGCCTGACCTGTCAGGCCAATGCTCTGACCAGTGACCACAGTTCTCGCGCGCTCCGAGAATAGGGTCAGGCTCCGAGAATAGGGTCAGAACATTGGCCTGACAGACCGTCCGCGTCAACGTGTGCTTCCTGAAGTATGAATCTTTTACTTCTAGTTCTAATGAGCTTGTTTTTTACAGTACTACTTTGATTGTTCCAAACCTCTCATAGTCATAATACCCATCTTACATCTACTTCTTCTTGTTTCCACTAATTTACACGACGTGTTTACAAACACAGCAGGTGTTTTGTGGATCGAATGTCGGGAATTCAATAGAAACTTTCTGTGAGAGAGACGTTCACACACATGATTATGAACTCATTTTTGGAGTGCTCGAATTTGCCTTTCTTTATTTTGCATTTTCTATTCATTTCCAACATCATTTTACCACACTAGCTGTTACACATACCCCAGTATATGTTGGTATTAACCCGTGCACAAAGGTGTCTTTGTGTGAAACCCTTTGTGTTCCAATATCTGGGAGAATGGAGAGAGAGTGGAGAGAGAGGGGGAAGGAGAGAATGGAAATAATTTCCTTGCCATAGCAGCTGCTGAGCTCAGATCATTTATTTGTTCTCTGACTCTGACATGTACAATACACGAGTATGACAATAGATTGGGTTTAGTTTGGAGGTCCTTGATCGTTGCTATGCTAGTGCTACGCAGTCTGTCGTTGCCGGTGGGACTGGGAGTGCCGACTGCCTGGGAACAAGTCAAGTTCTTCGGTTTGCAGATTTAGGCCAGCTAGAAAAATATAAAAACTCTTTTTTTGTGCAGCACAACAACAAAATAAATCATTATCCCTTATATGTTGGCCCTCCATGCTTCAATTTCTATTTGTCTCTAGATTGAGTTGGACACGACCCCACCCTTTGTCATTTTCCATTGTGATGTATAATGTCATGGTAGCACAGTTTCTCAGTGTAAACTTGTACAACCCTTTTTGTCTAGTATGGGGTCTTGAGCACAGTTTCTAGGACTCATGAAGATACATTATATCTTCTGAAACGTCCTAAATACAGCTGTATTATTTCGTTGTGTATCTTCTGAAATCTATAGTTTGGCTGTCACGGCTCGACTTGTACTGTTTTATAACTGTTTTTAGTACTATTGTGTGCCCTAATGTTCCATTTGTTACAGGCTGAATGGCGTTACTCCAGTAACGATGCTATAGCAACTGCAGAACATGACAGACGTGGATAAGAACGCTAACGGTACGTGTTACTATGAATCAGGGGGGGGGTGTATGGCACAGTACTATAACTTTGGTTACGAAGTCACCCCTATTATTGCTAGCGCAGAGGGGGAATTTCATTACCAAACTATAACTATGAGTCTCATACCCTTGAAATTACTTGCCATGCTACGCAGTCTGTCTGTTCGGCACTTCGGGCTCGCGTGAGAGCTGACAGGCAAGGAACATGCCAAGAAATTACTAGCTGGGGATATCACTTGTTACCCGGTTGGGATCATGTCAACAATTTATCTCTAAATAATGGCTATTTGCCCCCTCTTTATGCCATTTTGCTCACACATCTTTATCATAGCGACGTCATATAATGTTTTTTGTCTGTGTATACAGTGTGATATAGATGTGGAGAGAGACAGAGAACTAAGAGGGAAGAAAGTGGCTGAGAAATAGAGCAAGAGAGGGTACGATGAATTACTAGAGAGAGATTTATAAGCACCGGTACCTCAATTTTCGTTACAATATATCTACTGCACCGGTCACAACTAAATGATTCTGCTTTGTTGTTCTCTTTTTAACCGCGGTATATTGTTATGTTCTAACCGTCCTGAATCTGCAGACTGCATGTACGTCTTGGTAATAATATTACCAGGAACCGACCGAATCAGGAAATACTGGTCCCTGATTGGCTGATAACCAGTCACGTGACCTAAACAACGAGTTCTGATTGGTTGTTTACTTGTTTCGGTCGGTTCCTGGATATTACCCCTCCATGCGATCACCCTATTCGTAACCAACCTAACGTCCACATATTATAACAGTCCCCATATATGACCTGCCTATGACGTCATGACCTGTCAAAAGGACCTAGGAGACCTGATTGACAACCGACTGAACAGTCTACAACAATACAAACAGACAACCCGGACAAAGAGACTCAGCAGCAGTCATCACAAACAGTACTACGACTCTACAGTACCGTGCTGTGAGTTGTCTAATACTGAAATAGTTTACTGTCCTTGTTGTACTACAGAATAATAATCTTGTCCATTGTAGTTCAATATTGTGAAATAGTGTGTGTGCTCATGTGTGACGTTTTTACATGAGGTGTCCTTTGTCTTGTCAGGTAGGTGGGACAACTGTTGAGTTGTGTGGGACAGTATTAAAAACACTGTACGGTGTAGTATTATAGTACTTGTTGTTAGTGATGTAGTTGTTGTCAAGGTATGCAGGTACTAAAATTGATACTGTTGTACTGTAAAGGCCAGAGGGTGTGCTCGGTGTATTTTCTTCATTTTCCCTACTATATCAGAGACTGTAGTCTTCAAATCTTCAAAATAGTTCGACCAATCATGTCGAGATGTCCACATAAACAAAACGCTTCAGCCTCTCTTTAAATTTAGGGCTAAATGTTCTCTGAGACTAAAATACTAGTTATTTGGATCTAAAGGTTCCTAGGTATAATAGCACTCAGGAAAATACTTCAATCTCTAAATGATCTCTACTGTCTCCAACTCTCCACCCTTGCGGTTTTTTATAAAAATTGAGAAAGAAGCTTAGCGGTTAGCTTTATTTTGGTCGTATAGTCGAATGACGACGTTACTCAGACTCTCTTTCCCTCTCTTTCTCTCTTTCTTTCTCTCTCTCTCTCTCTCTCTCTCTCTCTCTCTCTCTCTCTCTCTCTCTCTCTCTCTCTCTCTCTCTCTCTCTTTCTCTCTCTCTCTCCCTCTCACTCTCGACCCTTGCAGCTGCATCAATGGGTATCACAGCTGCATGAGCTGGGGTATAACGTTTGATTAATTAACTCTCGGGTCACTATTCGTACAATGTAGTTTGTTTTACTAGGCCGGGTGTAACCTATTTCTTGGAGATTCTTCTCTCTCTCTCTCTCTCTCTCTCTCTCTCTCTCTCTCTCTCTCTCTCTCTCTCTCTCTCTCTCTCTCTCTATCTTTCTCTCTCTCTCTCTCTCTCTCCCTCTCTCTCTCTCTCCCTCTCTCTCTCTCTCTCTCTCTCTCTCTCTCACTCTCTCCCTCCCTCCAGTACGGCGGAGGTTGGCGGTTTCCTGGACTCTCTACACGGGGGTCATTAAATTGTATAATTGCTCTACCAGCAGACTTGTGCACTAAGCTTTGCGCAGTATTATATTATGCATACGTTCGAGATTGCCGATTCTTCTTTCTCTAGTACTCTGTTCTCTTCCAATACTTTGACCTGTATATATCTCTCTTTCTTTCTCCGTCTCCCTCTCCATCTTTCTCTCGGTCCCTCTCTCCCTCCATCTCATTTTCTGATTATGTTGATTGCTCAACATCTTTATTCATTTCTCCCTCCCTACCTCTCTACCACAAACCGTGGTTAACCACAAGTTACTCACATCATTCTAGATGTCTACTGCCCACTTAATAGTCAAGCTGTCTGTCATACTCGGATCGTGGGTCTCTTCTCTTTCGGATATCATCTTGTCTTTTTATCCCTTCTATCTCTCCCTCTCTCTCTCCCGGTCTCTAATTTTCCCCTGGAACGTTTGGTCTGATGACCCATGGTAAATGAAATTTAGACAAAATGTGCACTCAGTGGAATCCACTTATTGCTTCTCTCTCCACATCTTGATAACTATCTACTGCCTCGCCCTAGTGACTTTTTTAGGCTGTCCAAATTGGTATAATCACAGCTTTCTGTGATCGATAGGATAGAAGAGACTTATAACTGTCACTATGACACTTTAACCGCCCGTTCTAATGTTTATTCACTGATCCGTTTACTAGGAAACTATATGTTAGCGTTCTTCTGTAAGTTTCACTATGTTTCTCTCAACCCACAGGGGGAGATATTCTCCGGATCTAGAGTTTCATATATTCCAGAACTGTTTAGTGGTTGAGACGCTGTCAGGCCGATGCTCTGCCAGTTGTAATTATGCGGTTTAGCTATCATGCGAAACAGCGAAACATGCGATAATCGTACCAAATCCGCCGTAGATTTGATGGTCGCGGCGCTCTGCATCAAGCTAGAGCTCTGTAAACGGTGAGAAAAACGGGAATTATAGAACATGGCAATTAGGATACTTTGGAGCTGTCTTGATATTCCACTGGCCGCAGAAGTAGCACGTGGTATTAGGGAGAGCTATAGAGAAATGGAGTGTGTGAGAGAGAGAGAGAGAGAGAGAGAGAGTGAGAGAAATAGAGAGAGAGAGAGAGGGACTGAGAGAGAGAGAGAGAGAGAGAGAGAGAGAGAGAGAGAGAGAGAGAGAGAGAGAGAGAGAGAGAGAGAGCACATAATCTATGACCTGCTGTGTAGGAACTGCTGCAGTGACAGATGGTGCAGCAGCTAGTGTGTGGGATCTTCCCATCGAGCATGCTCCTGTCAATCACCTTCTCTGTTAACGAGTTCTCTCTCAGTTCCTCTCTGATCCCTCTCCCTCTCTCTTTCTTTCTCTCACTCTATCTCTCTCTCTCTCTCTCTCTCTCTCTCTCTCTCTCTCTCTCTCAATCTTTCCCTCTCTCCCCCTGATCCCTCTCTCTTTCTCTCCCTCTCTCCCTGATCCCTCTCTCTCCCATCTCTGACAGGCAATTATACACTCCGCCTCTCTCTATATCCCTGCAATGTTCACGTCGAGAAGTTCTTCGTGGAGGTTATCTAACCATTTTCTTTGAAGTAAATTTAAAATTCTAGAGTTCCATTAGTTTCTTTAGTAAATTACTGTTTTCAGGAGATTTAGTCGGATCTCTCTTACCTCAGTCGATTTTACTCTCTACGACACCCTCATTCTTCATTAGCGCACGTGCTGGGAGGGCGAGAGGTCGATTTCAGAACATGGAGAGAGTGAGAGATAGCCAAAGAGAGGGAAAGAGAGAGAGGCCTCCCGGGAGAGAGAAATTCGTGTATAACATTAATATACTCAATACCCCAATGAAAGGTCCTGAGAGGGATGATTACTATTGAATATTGGACTTGCAGCTCTCACTCCCCCCTCACTCTCTCTCTCTCTCTCTCTCTCTCTCTCTCTCTCTCTCTCTCTCTCTCTCTCTCTCTCTCTCTCCCCCCTCTTTCTCTCTCTCTGCTTTACTTCATTTCGTAATTCTTGTTTTACCCTTTTGGCTTTGTATAAACAGCGAATATTTCACTGCAACTCTACCATCATTTCATGTTGACTATCCACTGAATCTAGTTTCTTTATCCAGTGATATAATATTTTCTCCGAAGCGCTTCATTTCCCGCGAACCATTTGTTATTCGAAGAATTTAAAATCTGAATATATTTAATCAAATCGACGTAGATGGGCCTTGACATCTTGCACGTCTTTCACAAGTATAGAGTGAGAACAGGGCCTGGAAACCGAGATGAGAGAGATAGAGAAGAATTTTGATTTATGAAGGAGAGAGAGAAACTAATTGGCCAAGGTGGATTTAGAAAGATAAAGACTTCTTTGCTGTGAGTTTATTCATGACTTTGGATCAATATTGTCTGGTTTGTCCATTGTCCATTCAAGTTAGATGTTGTTATATGGTCCTCCCCCGCCTACGCCGCGTTCTGCTAACCCCTTTTTATGTCTGGGGGATTATAAGCGCAATCCCCTGCCAAGAGAAAAGGGGTCATTAGCCTCTGATTTGTAGTAAAGTCAGATTTTTTGAAGTTGTCACCCCCCTTTTGTCGCGCGGCGTCGTATTTACGTGTGACAGCCCCCACTTTCTCTCACTTTTCGGCAAAAAACCGAATATCACCGCATAATTTTGTGAGTCCGTAAAACTTTGGTTTGACCAAATTGGCCGAGAAACAAAGGCGTGAGAGCCAAAACAAGATTCCGACGCGCAAATAAAAACTCGTGCGCCACCCAGGGGGTGACAACTTCAAAAAATCCGACTTAGGGAAAGGGAAGAAATAAAAATGAGAGTTCAAGACTATGATATTTGAAGTGCAAAGTAGTCGAATTGAGTCATTTCTCGGGTTCGAACCTCTTGTGAGGAGGGAGAGAGAGAGAGGAGAGGAGAGGAGAGGAGAGGAGAGAGAGAGAGCAGAGAAGAGAAGAGGCAGCGAAGAGAAGGGCAGCGAGATGGGAAAAGAAGAGAGAGAGAGAGAAGAGAGAGAGAAGCGGCGAACAAAGATTAGATCCAACTCTCGCAGCAATAACCTGACCACCCCCCAACAGACCTCCTAACAAGTGAAGAGATAACTACTAAATACCTCTCATCTCCTCCTCGATCTCCGCGCTTCATCGTCCTATATCGATCTCTCTCTCTCTCGAGAGAGTCTTTATCTACCCTACTCCATTCACCTAATAAAACCTAAGCGTTGTCAGGTACTTCGTCAGTGACACATGTTTGATGAGGAGGAGCACGCATTGCTAGGCCATTATAATAATCTTTTTTTTGAATATTAATCTGAGTTTTGTTTGGATCTTCTTCCCGATGAGAGGTGTCCACATTTTGTATCTACTCGAAAAGTTATTTTGAATATTTGTGGGATGATTGATCTCTATTCGGGTTAGTCAGTTAGGTAGTTAATTAATTAATTAGCAGTATTTATACTCTTGATTGTAGGTCAATGGTGTTTAAGAGTCGAGGGGTAATGATCGTTCAAGGTTTGTTTAAATGTGTTTGTACTATGTGTTTTTTTTACTTGGACTTCACAGACAAACTGACAACTGACTTATGACTAATGAGCAAAGGACTGTTTTTCATTTTTTACAATCCCCGAATATGTTGGGTACATATAAAAAGGGGGTCTGCTTTTATACCAGAATAGTAACAGAAATAATTAACTCTTTATTCAACATCTATGTACCAATTGTATAATCCAACTGTCCAACTCTCTGCATTACTAATCTCCCACACTCCTTCACAGGTTCGGAGCAGTACTCCCCTCCCATCTCTTCCTCCCGGGACCTGTTGGGCAGGGTCGGTGTGGTATGTCTCCTCCTCTTAGCACTGATCTGCTACCTGGGTCTGGGTGCCGTCTGCTTCTCCACTCTTGAACGGACAACTGAGGAGATACGTTGGGAAGAAGGCAAGCTTGCTGTGAGTATAAAATGATCATGTTCTTCTTTACTTACCACCGTCCCTTCCAATCTTCAATTTTATATCCCGATCCCATGAAGGAATGGCCCTCGAGGGGCCTGTCAGGCATCACGCTGACCTTTTCTCGAGCTCAGAGTGGAGCGGGGAGAGTTTCAGAAATCACGCTTACGGTTTCGAGCTCTTCGTTCAGAGTGGAGCGGGGAGAGTTGTCAGGCTCAGAGCGGATGTTTACTAACCGGTAATCCCCTCCTTAGATCGAGCAGCTGGTGAAGGATTTGCTGCCTGAGGAATCGGAGGAGGAGACGATTCTAGAGAGGACTGCTAACCTAACTGCTGTCATCCGCCGGCTAGCAGATAACGGTACATACATTGAAGAATGAAGGTTTTAATTGCAGTTAATTGAAGGGTATAATTGGTTAATTGGTTAATTAGGCTAGTTTACCAAGTTGAAAGTAAACAGAAAAAAGGTCCTATAGCTAACGTTACCCTGGCCCAAGCTGACAGCAAATAGTAGGGTGAGCAACTTGAAACAGAGTAAAACAACACAACTCATGAGAATTAGAGTTGAGCTGTTTTAAGCCATCCTTCGAAATACCTCAAAAGAATAACGGTAACACCGTAGTGTGCGGAAGTCACCCCTTTTTTGGATACGATGATGTTACAACACGACGGGATAATTCATTCCACCACTAGCCCTCTACGATTGCACCGTACTACAATTACGTTAATATTGAGGGACTGCACAGTAAACCCACATATGGGTCCTAAGTTAACACTCTTTTCAACCCCCCCTCGAATTTATCGCATTTAACAGTAATTCAAATCCAATCAGAATAAGGTATGGAAAAATTATCATTAGTTACATTTGAACAACAGATATGAACCAGGATTAGGGTGTAGAGGATAACACAGCCCTTTATAAGGATTAGTATATTCAAATCCAATCAGAATAAGGGTGAACTGGAAAATACTTCATTAGTTACGATTTGAAAACAGAATGCGTAAGTTGGGTGCGGGACACCGCACGCAAAACAAGTTTATCTACAAAACCAATCGAACTGTTATTTAGGTCACGTGACTGGTTATCAGCCAATCATGGACCAGTATTTCCTGATTCGGTCGGTTCCTGGTCATATCAGAACCGAAATACACTTCATACCTGTCAATTTTAAAACGGTGATTATGGGGAGTTTGGGATGTCCAGTTCTGGCATGTTATTCCTGATCTGGTTTCTGCCACGGTTCCTCTGTAGCCGGTCTGTAGACCACTGGAACACGTGGTATCCTCCAATCCAAGCAGTGGGCTGAGTAGACCGAGAAATAACAAGGCTGCTGTCATGTCTATTGGGTATAGTTTATTGGGTAGTTGCAAAAATTCAAGGTTTAAAAAAGCTGGTTTTAAAAAGCTGGAGCAAAGGACTGAGATAGAGGAGCCACTCTAAAAAAGTGATTTGTTATGTAAAAGAAAAAGTCAATGATCTGTTAGACCCTCATTGCAAAAGGAGAAGCCTATTAGTGCGAACTTGGCTTATGACTATGTATTAGCTGTATGCCTTGCTCGATCTCACCGTACCCGGCCCGGGTCATAAAAATTGGCTTTTGCAAAAGTTCCTTAGCCCAGAGAGCCAAACAAAATAATGATCATAGGTCAACAATATTATGCCACTGGCATTGCTAGGGAGCAATTAAAATCATGTGCTAGGTTTGCCTGCTCTGACTATCATAACCGCTTGAAGAAACATTATAATATTATATCAGAGACATGTGGTTCGCTTAGTTGAGCTCTGCTATCGAGGACATCATTCAATAATTATATTGAATTATAATGTCAGACACACCCATTAGTATTATTTATAGCGTGAATAGATAGCAATAATATTTCTATCTAAAGTCGGATTTTTTGAAACTGTCACCCCCCTTTTCGTGCGCGGAATGTTTTTGCGCGTCACATCACATGTTAACGTGTGGTGTGCGCATCCAAATGGATAAATTTCACATGCGCGGTCATTTTGGGGTGACAGTTTCAAAAAATCCGACTTTATTCATGCTATCATACACTCGCGTCGGTCACGTTCGTTTGTAGAGAGAGATTTTCTCACACAGCGAAAAATGTGTCTTTTGAGAGCGGGAAAAAAGAAAATACTCGGGTTAGTTATGCTCTATGGAGCTCTACTTATCAAGTATCAAGCTTGTCCAATTCTGTTTCTGTTTACTCTCACTAATTTAAGACAAGATTAACTGAAATGGAGGATGATCGATTATGACCCCGTTCACTCCTGCAGGTAACCCGTATATCTACGAGCGGAGAGAGAACGCGTGGAGTTACCTGGGCGGCCTCTATGTTGCAGTCAGTACCGTCACGACAATAGGCTATGGGAACATTTACCCTGTCACTATGGGTGAGTTATCTTTTACTCTTTCGTTCACTATTTTTTTCTCTCTCTCTCTCTCTGTCTCTCTCTCTCTCTGTCTCTCTCTCTCTCTCTCTCTCTCTCTCTCTCTCTCTCTCTCTCTCTCTCTCTCTCTCTCTCTCTCTCTCTCTCTCTCTCTCTCTCTCTCTCTCTCTCTCTCCCTGTCTCTAGTTAAAGTAACAAACTCATACCTTCCCCCACTCCTAGGCGGACAGATGTTCCTGGTGATATTCTCTCTTATTGGTATACCACTGTGTTTTATGTTTATCGGGTATCTTGGTGCTCTCCTCGCTTCCTCCGCAGAGTACGCCTTCAATCTTCGTCGACAGGAGAGGTGACTATTATTATACCAGTACAGAACCCGATAGGTGGACTCCACCTGGTGGAGTCATTGTATGGACGGTTCAAAGGATGGAGGATATAAGGGGGTTTCGGGTTAGGGGGACAGATTCGTGGTAGTGCCACTGTTAGTGGGTCACCACAACCAAAGTAGGCTGGGTTTGAACGGGGCTAAATACTCAGCTAACCCTTGGTTACGAAACTTTACCCCTTGCCAGTGCGCGTGAAGGTCGCCCGGCGGGGTTATTTCGTAACCAAGCTAACCCCCCCTTATTCTCCAGAAGCAGAAGCAGTTTCATGGTGACCATCCTCCTGGTATCACTGGGCCTGGTCCTTGCTGAACTGCTCATTTTTAGCGTGTGGATCAAATACGGATTGGACAAGTAAGTTATATAGTTGCTAGTTATACTGCTATTCACTCTCCCCCTATTTCTCCATCTCTTACCTAACAGAGCTCTCCCCTCCCCTCCCTTCCTCTCCCTTCCCCTCCATTCCCCTCTCTCTTCCCTAACAGAGTTCTCCCCTCCTCTCCCTTCCTCTCCCTCCCCTCTCTCTTCTCTAACAGAAATCTCCCTTCATCTCCCTTCCCCCTCTCTCTCTTCCCTAACAGAACTCTCTCGCTTCCCTCCATTCCCCTCCCTCCCCTCTCTCTTCCCTAACAGAACTCTCTCTCTTCCCTCCCTTCCCCTCCCTTCCCCCTCTCTCTTCCCTAACAGAACTCTCTCTTCCCTCCCTTCCCCTCCCTTCCCCCCTCTCTTCCCTAACAGAACTCTCCCTTCCCTCCATTCAGGCGAATGTCATTCTGGGACTCATTCTACTTCGCATTTGTTAGTTTCACTACGATAGGATTTGGTAACCATGGTTTCTACAATGGTGACAACGGAAATATTGGAAAGGTGGGTACTAGTTCGGGTTCTAGTCCCGAAAACATATTAGTATTTCCCATTGTGGTAACTCCACTCTGAATGCGGTTAGGCACTGGAGTATTCTGAATCCCTAACAGCGTAATAGGGGTGACTTCGTAACCAAACTATACCAAACTATTCCCCTATTTATCACCCCCTCGGCCCTCACCTGTAACATCATGATCCCTCCCTGTATGGCGGCGCCATACCCCATTTGATTCTCAAATTGGGCGACAGTGCGCTCAGATGGGTCGCGGCGCCAGACAGATCCCTCCCAGCCCACAACCCTCCTCTCTCCGCCAGGTGATGTTCACTCTACTGATTGTGATACTGTGTCTTGCTCCCCTGGCTCTCTACATCAACCTGGTAGTACGAGATGTGATGACTGCAGCCACCCCCTTCCTTGCTCGCATGGGCGTTACCGAACCAGGTATAATCTGTCAAACATTCTGTCAGAATCAGTTTAGTGTTTAGAGTGATGTTTTGACCACGAGCAGTTGAATGATTCTAAACGGGTCTGGAGAGGGACCCCCTTGCACATATATTATATTAATAATGACGCCCTCTCTATTCCCATTCACAACATCCCCCTTTCAGCTGATCCAGAAACGGAGATGATATCTAAAACGAAAGAGTTCCAGGGTGAATACGGGGCAACGGATGCCATGACCGAATGACGGAGTCGATAAATTTAATGTGGAGTGAGAACTGCAGCTGTAGGAACGAAACTCAGCACCTCACCCCTGAACTAAGATAGTGATGAGACTGGTTTTAGTGAAATGATTTATGATGGTGGTATAGGGTCAAGGGACTCATATAGTTTGAGAGACAGCTTGTAAAATTAATCCCTTTCGTGAATCTCTCGCGAGCTTTTATTTCTGTGTGTATATTTATTTTTTTGCCTGATGATTCAATGTGTATTTCAGTTCGACAAACGTTAACTTGAGCCGAATGTTTGAGTTTACCGTGGATATAGAAATCTTATATTTTTCTGGCTAGTGCAGTGCTAAACTGCAATAGTACTACTTTAGTAGTGGCAGTGGCCAGACACCTAGTCGATAGCTTCATCCTGGTGTATCACTACCAGCTGATACTATACTATCAGTATTCAGTGATATCGACGAGTATAGGTGATAGTATCAGATCCGTCGCCTCTGCATTGGAAATGGATTTGGAATCGGCAATAGGGTACATACGAGGGTGGTGTATCAATCTGGAGATGTATATTGTGTGCCTTGCTTGTAATTTCGTGAATTCATTTTTGGTTGTCAAATATCCGCAAAATTGTACTTAAAATTTGTTAACCGGACGTAACGCGCGATCTATTTGGAAAATAACCAACGAAAAAGCCGCGCGGTAAATGAAAAAAGTGGCGCGCGGCGAAAGTTTTTAGTTTTACAAAAACCACGTGTTCAAGATTTTGAAAAATCACGTGACCTTTTTTGTTCACGCGAATCGTTTGAAGAGAGCTGCCCTATCCCAAAATATCCCATGCAGTCCCCCTGTATAATAAAGTACGTTTTTGACAGCCAATGATATTTACACATGAAACATCTACAAGGTATCAGATCGGCAAACGTTAAAATCTGGGACCTGGGTGGCGGGTATCCTGCACAATCCATCGATTTTGGCGGTCGAGACAGGTTAGGGCTGCCCGTTAGGGTATGTTATGACTATGTTTACGGTTATCGGTTAGGCAGCGGATTACGGGGGCCCGAAAGAAATGCCCGAATAGATCGCCCGAAAGATTAATCTTTCGGGCGATCTATTCTTGAAACTTGAAACTTGAAACTTGAAAATAAATTGAGGCTATCAAACAAATGACCACCTTTCAACTCAACTGTCCTTTCCTCGCTCACCACTTCTAAACTCAACAAATTTAATTTCCATTCTCAGTAGTCCCTGGTGCTTCTACCACCTCCTTCCCACGAATGAAGTAGTGTTTTCCAGGAGACCTTTGAACCATTTCCTTCAGTCGATCAACAAGCTGTTTTCTCTCATTTCGTTCCTCCAAAGTCCTGTCAGGCGAAATGTAGACTTTATCGAACTTGCCGGTCCTTTTTAGTCGGGATTTTTTCGACAGGATCGACATCTGAGCGTCTCTGCTCTTCAGTACGACTTTCACTGGTCTGACAGTTAAAGACTGCCTTCCCATGCGCTCCACTGATTTCACGTTCTGAGTTTCTCCTAGCTCAACAAGAAGAGACTCAACTTGAGTTTCAAGCTCTACACTACTATTTATTGACTCTTACAGGCCATGGATGATGATGTTGCACCCACGGTCCTCAGAGGCAGCCACAATCGCTGATTGAATGATATTCGGGCTCTCCTTTCGAGCCCCCGTATTCCCCATGTAAATGCTATCGATTATCTATCAGATACCATTTAGTTTGATTAGTATGAACTCCAATTTGTCACAGCACACAACGCAACCCGAGCTCTAAGTTTATAAAATGATTCCTAATCAGGAGTAGATTATTGTGAAACGGAGCTAATAGCGAAGAAAGGAGAAGTCAGTGAGTCGAGAACTTTATGGAGAAGGGAATGATTTTGGAAAGATGTTATCGAAGATGTCACCGAGATTTCCATCTTGCTATTCGATGATTCTCATTATCAGGTAAAAGTACAAACTTCCGTTTTTCTCTGTCGTGCGTGGTTGAAGCTGTATAGTTTACAAGCAATTGTCATTCCTCCTCCAAACGTTGCCTGATTAATGACTTTTTCGATGTTGGCGGCGGTTATTGCGGAGGAGTTGTAAAGTTTTAGTATTACTTGGATATTGCGTTCTACCCTCCCGGATAAATCTGGCTCGATCCATTCACGCATTGCTGATCTTATCAATCTTCAATCATCAGTCTATATTTAGACTAGAGAGAGAGGTGATCTGCACATTTCAAAGATTTCGGAATTTTAAAGTCCGGCTTATGTTTGTATTTTGCGTAATCTCATTTCCATAGAAATCCAGAATGGTGGTGGAGAGCCATAGTATTATGGGAATCCTTAGAATTATAAGCACAATACTAGTGATTGCTGCAGGGGTCACTAGCCACAGACAATATACATGTCGATTGTCGACTTTAATATAATTCAGGTTTGCCTTACTAATGCTGCGAATATGACATATAATAATGTTTATATATATTGAACCACATGTGCATCTATTCTAGGATCCTCTCAGATCATGTGAATGGTTGTGAGAGTTTGATCTCATTAGTAAAGTGTGTTCTACAAGCTATGATGCCCTGGTGTGTTTAGATTGCAGGGCCCATTCAGATTTCAGGGCTGAAAATTGATCTTAGTTCCTCCATTGTGCGAAGAGACTCAATCACGCCTTAAATAAGGCTCCATCATCTCATCATCACTTCATCACGCCTTATTACTGTGATGAGGTGATGATGAGATGGTGGAGCTGTGTTGTTCAGATGCCAGTTTCACTGTTACAAACCCCCCCCCCCCATCACTTACTGTTTATCACCCCAGAAATTGATTAACGAGCTAGCCGAGAAACAAAGACCTCTGTGTGGTGATAGAGATTGCATGTGATAATTATTTGTGTTCTTCGGTTAGCTTCATATGATCAGTTAGTCTAATTACAAGTCTTCTAGATCATTCATGATAATAAAATGCAGCAAATATATTTATCAATATTTAAAAATGTGGACGTAGACATGATCCCATTCTCAGTATCCTGTAACCTAGGAAATTAGGTCCTGGCTACATACGCCTTGTGCATGTGATATATGCTAGTGTGGGTATCACGTGCTGAACAATTGTACTCCTTATCACAACAGGAATCAGTGGCCCATCGTCAGCAGCTGCATCTTCACGTGATCATTAACACGCCGTATTAAGCATCCCAAAGTTTTATCACAGAATATTATGTGCATGTAAAATTAGACATGTAATGCATAACTGTGAATTGATTCCAGGGAATATACGGTCGACAGTTTTAACACCATGGGGGTCGGACGAATAAAAACCGAGACAAAACATCTCGTTTTTTATTCCGTATAATCTGCTTCAACTGGGAGCTGCAGCTAGACGGGATATGCTCATCTGGCGATTGTAGTAATAATATCCTAGAAGCTTTATTTTATATCACGATGGATGTTGTGATTGGGAATCCTAGCTTTATCCTAATCTCATCTATATTCCTTCTTCCGAACAGTTCTGAAGAACACTATAAAATATGTAAAATATGAAGGGCGATGGGCTTTGTTCGCTTCCTACGTTAGGATAAATAGGATAGATAAGTTAGGATAAAGATAGGGTTCCCAATCCATTGTGATAGAAGATAACACGTCAAGAGTATTCTGACTGTAAGCGCCATGAGGGTATGTCGCGTTTAGTTGTTACTTCATACTAGGTACAGTCGGACCCCGATTTACCGGGCACCCCGATTTACTGGTCAAAACCCTTTCCCCCGAGCATCCCAGTAAATCGGGGTCCAACTGTATATGTATAGTGCCCGGTCGTTTTTTTTCAATCCCATTTAATAACGCATGCAACGACACCAAGTCATTTTTACACCATTTGCACTTTGTAGCTTGTGGTATATTAAAAAGGAGCTCTAACTCGTCTTAGCAGTCTACACCATAGAAAAAGTCCTATCCATGTGTCATTCTTGTTTATTTGTTTAAGGAAAAATAGTCATTAATTAATCCCTCTTCTTGTCTGTTTCCGTCTCTTATCTATATCCCTCGATGACTCCTACTTCAAATTGTTTTACTAATCTACCATCCCTACATTGGCTGTCCATAGGCTGCAAGATCAGGACTGAACTGTCCGAGCATTGGTCTGACATATCCTCATTTGCGAAAACCTAGTGGTCAGAGCATTGGCCTGACAGCATCTGAACAACTCATTCATACCCTCTGAACCGCATCTATATTATCGTACAACGCGGGTATTGTGGTGAACAAATATCCGCTTCTTCAATCGGCTGACCTGTTTTTTTGCGGTTCATCTCATAAGTGCTTCATCCATGTCCCCTTTTCTCACAGATTAATTTCTACTACTACCAGGGTTCTTCCTTGCAATAATTGTTTCCCCTCTTGTCTTGTGCAGTTTGAGGATATTATGAAGTGCATTTTATAGGACTCCCTAATTGTTAGGTGCTTTTGTCCAAAAATATTATACAAGTTATACAAGTTATTATTCCCTGCAACTAAGTTGTTTCCCAAAGTTATGCACATTACTAACTTCTGTTCCCCAATACTTATTCAGGCTCAAGTTAGCTCGGTGCAACCACAACCATGTCTACGAAAAGGGTGAGGTTGACGATCAGGGAAATATCAGCTTCCACGCGATCTGCTATCCAACATCACACCCAGCAGGTAATATATATAGCTGTTATCTGTATCTGTATCTCTCTGTATCTGTCTCTGTCTCTGTCTATGTCTCTGTCTCTGTCTATCTCTCTCTCTCTCTCTGTGTGTCCCTCTCTCTCTCTCTCTCTCTCTCTCTCTCTCTCTCTCTCTCTCTCTCTCTCTCTCTCTCTCTCTCCCTCTCCTCGCGATCAGATATCATTATTTTTTATTGTAACCCGTTATCAGTGTACTCTTGCTTGTTGAATACTCGCTCTCACCGAATATTATGAAGATCCTTTGTTCTGCAAATAGACAAATCGAAAAATATTTTTGTTTGAGCGAGTGATATTGCAGTTTGAACCCTTCGAACCCCTTTTTAGGATCGCTTCTTATAAATTCCGTTCAGAAAAATAGTTGCACGTGATCAGTTTCAATTTGACGGGGAACACCATTATTGTCTACATCTAGAATCTTCTCGGTTGCTTTCTCTCGTCACACAACAAGCTTCCTTGGTAGCGGGTAGTGCGGCATAAACTGTTATCTCTCTCGTGTCAAGTGTTGAACCCACATGCTTCCTTTAATTGCATAACGTCCAAGATATTTAGCCCAAAATGTGACATGAGGGGAGAGTCATTAAACCAGTTGTGAAACTGCTCCAGAAAATATTCGTGCTAGACACTTTGTGAATATTGGTTTGCAGTTGGTACCGGGTTTAGGTGATCACCAATGTGAAGATTGGAACGGGATCAAAGAGAATCGAATTATTGTAAAGTTGATAATAACTAACGATTAGAAAACGCGGCTAGAAATAAAGGCACCGGTAGCTGCTTTACCTAGATCTGCTTTACAAACCGTTATTCTGTCCTTGAGATTAGTCTTGATAGTTCACGGCGTGCGGATCAGCGGGTCAGAAATTTGATAAAATTTGATCTGCTTAGGTATTTGTTTTTTATCGATAGTGGAATTAGTTGAGAAGGATTATCAGGATGCCGCCGAACCCTCGCAGTCTCCTCACACGCCGGAAAGTTGCATCATTTCACTGTCGCATTCGGAGAACCAGCAGCAAAATGTTCAATAATGGGGTATAGTTGCTGAGCAGATTGTTACCATAGCATCGTGTTGCGTTAGTAACGGCATTTTTTAGAGCATGATTACGATATTTGCTATAGTTGCTGAATGCTATAAGTTTAATAAATTGCCAAGTTTCTGATATATTATTTTTTGCTAATTTGCTGATTTGCTGGGTTGCATGGTGTTGCAGTTAATGTGGTATAATGAATGGTGCGCTGTATGACAATGGAACAATTGAGGATGTCATCCCAAACATACTGGATCCATCTGTCAGTCATTTCGTCGATGTAAGTGTCAGGAACAAGTAAACAACCAATCAGAACTCGTTATTTAGGTCACATGACTGGTTATCAGCCAATCAGGGACCAGTATTCCCTGATTCGGTCGGTTCCTGGTCTTTTCTCTTCTTTTTGAAGAAGGTGAGACCTCAATTCACTCACCTGTACCCCCTTGGGGGCTAAACAGTAAACACTCACGATCTCCGTTAGTACCGTTAGTATCGTTGTGGGTGTATGCACTGATAGCTGGACCAGGAGTGTATTTAACCAAGCATTTCGCTGACATTGATTATTGTTATATTGAACCAGCTAGTAGCTTGTATATTAGTCGGTATACATTGGCAAATATTTCAATTTATCAACTCCTCAGGTGTTCCGACGTACTTCAAAGTCCGCTTCTGAGAGTGAAGGTTCACATTATATTACCAGTGATGTCCTCCAGTTTTACGTGGTAAGATATAATGGGATAATTGGGATATACATTTGTGTTTCAACAATATAATGTGTGAATTTGGGACGGGCAATTACAATTATTTTACAAAAGATGCGAAATTTAGACAAGGAAAATGGCTGTTATGTGTTTTTAGCCTAAATGGGAATACCAATAGTCGCGTCAACCCCCATATTATAACTAATCGATCGGTATAACGAATGTTCTGGTACTTAACTTGTAAATATTAGGTCATCCAATATTGATCTGGACTGGGTTATTGTGAGAGAACGGTATCAGATAGAGTCAAGTCTGGTAAATATTGTCCAAATATTAAATTGTTACAGACAAACCGTTCCTAATGACTGGTCAGGCTAAACACTTCGCGACCATCACTTCTAAATGCCGAACGGTTTAATATTCCACATGTCGCGACCATGTCCACATATTATAGGATCATTAGGTTTGGTCTGGTTATATAAACATAACCGTAGTTGTTAATAGTGTCCTAACTTTACTACTCTTTGGAGAATCCGGGGTCCGAAGTTTTATAACGTGGCAACCTGGAGATTGGGTGGAGTCCAAGTAAATTAGTGTGTGATTAGTGAATAGTTACATTACCAAGTGGACAATTTGGAGTAGTGTGCAGAGTAAAATCATCTTTAATCGATGTAATAGGAAGTTAGTGTGAGATTGTACCTCGTTCAACCCCGTGCACTTCACTGACTGTATTACCATCTTTTCTCTCTCTCTCTCTCTCTCCCTCTCTCTCTCTCTCTCTCTCTCTCTCTCTCTCTCTCTCTCTCTCTCTCTCTCTCTCTCTCTCTCTCTCTCTCTCTCTCTCTCTCCCTCTCTCTCTCTCTCTCTCTCTCTCTCTCTCTCTCTCTCTATCTCTCTCTCTCTATCTCTATCCCTATCTCTATCTCTATATCAATCTATCCCTCACTCTCGTTCACTCTCTCGTTCACTCTCTCTCTCACTCCCACTCTCACTCCTCTCTTTTTTCCTTCTCTCCCCTCATTTAGCTATAGACACCAAAGTTTCCATTATTTCTTACGTCAAAGCATCGTTTAATAGATTCTCTAGAATACACCTCCCATACACTTCACAGTTGCAGTTCCGGTTTTAACCCAGTCCGCCGTGATTTAGCCAAATCTCTCTCTGCATTATTAGTTTTAAATGTGTTGGGATTACGAACTGTGAGCTGTTTTATACAATACCATGGTTTTCCGAACACTTATTTCATGGTTTGTATTCACATATCAAAGCTCTGTAAGAATATACACATTCTTTCTCCCAATCCAAGCTCGTCTAGGACAGTTAAACAGGGCAATTTTATATGATCAAAAGGTAGCGTGACATAAATGCGAGATGCTGCCACCCTGCCTTAATTGCCCATTAGCTCGGCCATACTTTTAATTGGCCAATTAGTTAGTTCTAAGGAAATCTTTTAGGACGTTCATTTCAACTGTTCATTGTCACTCTCCAATAGAGCTCTCACCATGGAGTGTCTGAATGACACTTCATTTCACTAGACCATGCTCCACACCATGATTGCAATGACCCACTTCAACTAGAATGAGCCCTCCTTTTTTCTTCGAATCTTTGATCGTCCAGTGGCAGAGCTGACTGCACATATTGTGTTGATGATAGATTAATAGCCCTCAAATTGAGGCAATATTGGATTGCATTTTCAGGGAATAATAGTCCAAATAATGAATGAGCTTCTTCAGCCTGTTTTCACCACTTTATTAATATTCACCGGTAATATACTCATGCACCTTTATAAACTTTCAGCCACTCCAATCTATATTATTAATATTGCTTGCAGTTTTAGCACACCCATCAATTTGTGCAACATATGTAAATACAGACCTTTACAATTTGTCAAACTAACCTGAAGTTCTCGTGAAGCAAAATAACAAGATGAGTGCCCCACCAAACATGGCCATGCTGACTATCCCCCTTCAGTTCTACATGAAAGCACTGGTAAGTGAGAGTTGGGATCACCCCCTTGTGTTGTGGGCTGTTAATACCTATTATATGGGATCCATCCCACCCACTTGTATTGTTCATATAAGACAATCACCCCCTTTCTAGTTTTAAGTGAGTATTTAGTGTCGACACCTCTCTTTTTTCCTGGATCGATCAGTTGTTATAGGTATCTGTCAAGTGTTAGTCGTTAGTAATCCCATGAAATGCCGATCTCCCGCATTGGGCTCCGTATTTAATAGGGACAATGACAAGCTGCTGCCGGCCACATCTCGTTTATTAAAACTGCTGCAGTCATCAACATTCTCGTCTCCACTCTCCATGTCTACTGACTAGCACTAGTTCTGGACATTCATGGTGTCAGTTTGTGATTGAGTGATTGGCCGTATAACCCCCACGAGGGTTATGGTCAGTCGAGGCCTCGATTATCCCATGGCCTACTTATGTTATATGATGTTCATTTTACCATTTATACTACAGCTAGGTTCTCAGTTCCTCAATCTCCGATCAGGGACCAGGAGGTCGGGCAAGACACACAGTGGTGGTGATAGCATTATTATGGTAGTACCTCAGCTGTCTGCGGTTTCAAATTGTTATTGTTTCAACAATGAGCTACGAATATTTAGTACCACGGCACTGATCAGTCATTGTAGTAGATATTAGTACAGGTTACAGTTACAGCGTCTCTAAAATGTCTCTACTCAGTCTGACAAACAGTTTACTGATCAGATCTACTGAACTACTGGTTCAGTGATCCACCTAACCGATATCCTCTTCACTCTTGTTATTCCAAAAGTCGAAGCTTAAATTTTTATTAAAATATCTGTCGCTGAAAACAGCTGAATAGAAAAGAAGGACAGAACTTTAGTCATTCTGCACAGTCTGTGTGATGCTCCTTCCACACTAGGTCTGATATCTGATATCATTCTGCAATGATCACTCTTTTTAGTCTATCTTCTTCTTGATTTTCCACTTCTGCATTAATTGGGACTGATTTTGAGTTCAATTTGCGACTTTCGAAGGTTGGGGTTATCTGGTATGGGTTTATTTCCCCAGCATAAAAGGTTTCAAGTATCCCATCTTTCTTCTCGCTTGGCGAACATATCCAAGTTACAAGAGTTCCTGCTCAACTGTGATTCTGGCACCGTATTATTCAGCATTTGACCCGGCAGATCAGGCACCATTAAGAATCTTCCGGCAGCATCAATTGGTGTTCACAATTTATACAGCTCGAAATGGACATCGTGACGGTATGCCGATAATACTTTCATCGCTGGTAGGGGCTACTACAGCAAGGATGAGAGCTCAAAAATCAATACATGTACTTTTGATAAAGCTCTCTGTCAACCGGGAGAGGCACCAATGAATCTTCCAGCAAGGTGTTCACAATATTGAAATGGACATCGTGACGGTATACCGATAATAATTTCATCGCTGGTATAGGGGCTACTACATACATGTACTTTTGATAAACACTCTGTGCTGGATCGTAATTTGGGACCTAAAGTGGAGCAATGATCCAATATCCCGAAGCGGTCTTTCTTTCGACATCCTGGCAGTCTTACTTTCTCACCCGGACCATCTTTTTATAAATGTGCGATCCGCCGACACGTATAATACCCCAACAACATGTCTTATGACAGCACTCTTTATCTTTCAAGCTCTCTCAAGCTTTCTTAATTTGACTGGTTACAGACTAAGGTGATGCATACAGGTGATTATTTCTACTCTCTCTCTCTCTCTCTCTCTCTCTCTCTCTCTCTCTCTCTCTCTCTCTCTCTCTCTCTCTCTCTCTCTCTCTCTCTCTCTCTCCCTCTCTCTCTCCCTCCCTCTCTCTCTCTCTCTCTCTCTCTCTCTCTCTCTCTCTCTCTCTCTCTCTCTCTCACCTTGTCTCTCACACCCTCTCTCTGTCTCCCAGTGCACTCAAACATCTTTTCACTAATTTCCCTTTGGATCGTGTCGTGTAATTTCTCTCCACCACAGCTCCATGTTATACAGCCACCTCCCCCTAATGGTTTTATATACCCTCGTTAAGTTTACCCATGCCGTTCATTCTAGTGACTCATTAGCAATCAATATATTCAGCCTATCCTCTCATATCTAGTATCCACACGATAAAGCGGGATAATAAATGTTGATGATGATGATAACATATCAATCAATTCAACATATCCTCTCCTATGTTGTATTGGACCACGGTATATACCGCGTGTTTGACTAATGTTTACCACCACCCCCTATATTATAGATAATATAGATATGAGAGAACCTCACAGCTTCGAACAGTGGTATATGTTATCTGCTTGTACCTGTCGATACTATATACGTAGCATTATATGTGTCATTATTATAACCGTCTACATCACTTATAATACTAGAGTAATCTTATATTAGCGATATATTATTTAATTGCAGCTATAACGGTGAATTCCTTGGAAGGGCAGGGAGTGATCCCTTGACACCATTATATCAGTAGTAGTGTTTAGTCGCTAAACTCTAGTTATAGCCATCGTGGCAGTGCAATAGCAATATATCTACCACCACCTAGATATATATCCTATATCTAGTATACTATAGATCACACCCTGCAGTATATAGTCTATGTTGACACAGTGCTGCTGCACAACAACAATCCTTGTGTAGCTATTGTTATACAGTACACACCGGAAGTAGTTCCTAATCTCACATCTCTTGAAAGCCCCTCAATTTGTCCAACCTGGCCCCCATGTCGTCTATGGAGGAGGAACACCTCATCCCCATGGCAGACCTCGGATTTGATGACCAGTTAGACCCCCTTCTCCATCCCTCCCCCGAGGATCCCCTAATGGAAAAGCTCCAGATCAGAGCGAGGACCCCCTCAATCACTCTAACTGATGTCGAGGATGTCACTGAGGGGTTGTTGAGCGCATCCCGGGACGAGAGTGAGGAGGAGAGTGATGCTGATAGGCTGCTGAAGATACTGAGGAAGGATCAACAGAGATCAACACACAATGGTGTAAGTGAGCGAATAATTGGTGAAACAGATCAGAGATATACAGTAGTGTAATCTAATTACCATAGTTAGGCAAATTGTGTAAAAATATACTGGTTCAAGCATACAATGTCCAAAATTCTGAAACATAATTTTGTCATCATATTGTATTCATGAAAGAACTTATATGCAAAATGCAATGAACATGGCCCATAATGATAATGTAGCAGCCCCCATTTTTAAGGGTGCATCATATCTGGAGCTCTCTATCAACAAGATCTCCACTATAGATCATCTATACTGCCATCATCATTACACACTTGATCATCACACCAAACAAGAGATCACTCAATTCGATCTAGTTCATATAGTGTTGTTGTCCTGTATGTGAGTTATGCAGTGCCAAGATATATCGTGTATGACGGCTAGTAGGAGAAGATCTAGGTGGTGTGCGCCCTGGTACATTCTACATCTCATTGTAAATACAGCTTCGTACCCCGATTTAACGGGATACTGATTTAATGGGATACTGATTTAACGGGACCCTGATTTAACGGGATCCTCCGGGGGGAAGTTCTAGTAAATCGGTGTCCGAAGAAGTTATAACATACTTGCACTTTGCACTTTAGTTTGATAAAAAGAAAGGGGTTGAAATTTTCAAAGCCATCATTTAACCCTTTTCAATTTGAAAAGGGTTAAATGATGGCTTTGAATATTTAACTTTGAGTTCTTGGAAATACAAGTGTGACCATTCTGAGTATGTTAGGAGTCTCATGGTCATGGTCAAATATACAGACCAGTAGTATCTAATTCAAGCTCCATGGCATCTTGAAAATGAATTAGTAATAATGTTGAGGGGTAGTATAGGTTTAGTTTATTATGTTTTCCAGTTGATGTTGATCTAACAAATGTCTTATATTTCAGAAGTTACAAGGAGTTAGCACGTAAAGCAGAAGGTAAGAGCGATGATTTTGTGCCCTTTTCCTTCTTTTTTATTCAATTTCACACATTCTACACATCACCTCAATACCTTATCATAGTTAACTAATATCTAAATCATGTTCTGCTAATTTCTAAATTAAAGCATTCTAATTGTTAAAGCATTCTTTCGTTTTTTTCCTACCCGGGTCAATAATTTAACATCCTGCTTATTTCAAATAACTAAATCTACTTAATTGAACTTTTATAAAATTAATTATAGCTAGTTAAAATTACTGATTGTGTGTCAAGCTAAAGGTCAGTATACTGACCTAGCTTGACGCACAATCAGCTTGTTATGCATATTGTAACTATAATTACTAACATGCTATGTTTCGCACTTCCTTTCAACTGAATGAAAAGAAGATGCCCCCCCCCCTCTCTCCATTGATTTGACCAAATCAGGTGGTCAACCCTCGGGACCTTGCCATCTTGACTCAGTGTGACTATCTCGAATGTGTTCTTTTTTCATACGCATACAGCGTAATATTAACTATGCGAATCAGTAGCCCCCACGTACAAGCAATTGTATCTCGTTGAAATTTTAATTAATTAGTAGTTTTTTAATAAGTGTTTTGATCATGCTGTTTTAGAATTCGAATAATATCATCTCTAAAGAGTCAACTTGGATTGTCTGCAGTCCCCATCTCGGAGTCTATTTTAATTTGAACAATCCTCACATATATCCGCAGCAGCGAGGCATATTGTAGGTCTTCCCGGGTGCCTCCTGGGAAAGTTTCAGCCTTACTTTCCACTGCGATCGAGCTGCGGAGGAGGACGAAACCACTCAAGATCCCATACGAGAGATATTATATCTAGTGCCTTCCTGTGCAGTACTTATCTGATATTATCAGCTATATCTTATAGAATCTTCTTGAACTGGAAAAGGGCTATCAATCAAGTGGGGCAACAATTGGTGCTCTTCTTCTCTGGAAGAGAGAGAGAGAGAGAGGGAAAGAGAGAGAGAGCTGTGTTTTTGTGCAGTGTTTTGTTCTCGAAGCCCCGCCTCTCTCACTTAAGTTCCAATTCATTTCCCACTCTCCCCAATCTTAGGTCTGGTGATCACTGCACTGTATACAATTTTACTGATCACATCTCTATGGGTTGTGGAGATTGGGACTGGTCAGACCCGGTCTTGTGCGAGTATATTGAAATTCGCTCTTCTCTAGATCTGATCAACAACATGATGTTTGGAAGCGTTTTTAAGATGACTACTCTTACCTTTCTCTCCCCTCTCTCTCCCCTTGCCCTTCTTGTTAATCCATTGTCTCCTGTTTCCTCCTCCTCTCCAGCATGTTATAGTGCTGATTTGATGGCCTCCTCTATGAGGGTATTCCTGGTGTCTGTCCTGAAGGAGAGATTGAGAGATAGAGGAAGGGATAGAGAGATGGAGAGATAGAGGGAGAGGGACGGAGAGGGAGGGAGAGGGAGGAGAGTGAGAGATAGAGTGAAAAAGAGAGGGTAAGAAGGAGAGAGAGTGAGAGAGTGAGAGAGACTAGAGAGACTAGAGAGTCTCACATATTATGCGTATAATATGTGAGACGGTTGTATGTTTTACATGTCAGATCAATTGGTGGTCGAAAAAAGTGACAACCTGCTTTCGATCCTTACACCTCGTATATAGTTTTGCTTTGTCAAGCTGCTAATGGCATTAGCCTAATGTGTATAGCTTGTTGACGTAGTTTCCCTAGCTAAGCCCGTGCAATCAGAACTTGAGTCCCCAGTGCCCAGTATGAACAATTCAAATCTGAACCACGTGTTACTTAAACAGTTAGAACGTGTGCAGATCAGATGTCAAGGTACCAGCAGCACTTCCAAACACTCCGAACACCCGCACGGAACGGCTCAGCAGTGTCACCAACAGGGGGTGTTCACCGGACAGATGTGGGAAGGAGGAGGTTAGGTAACCGGCAGTGTCAGCTAATGTCAAGATTAGATAGCAGTGGAGTTCTGACGAAACATAGGAGATATGGAGGTAAGTTAAATTATCCCAGAGCTGTCGTTTAATAGCTGTGAATTAGAGACTCTGGAGTTGGTTAAATACAATTATCGGTTATTTAGCACAACACCACTTGTGAAAGTCGAAATTTTGTCTGCCATTGCAGCTGTTACACTAGTTGCTAGTTGCTAGTTTTTTTAACTTGCTTAGGCTTGCTACGCAGAGCAAGCCACCGCCCCTTCCCTGGTGTTGGTAACTTTAGTTTTGTTCCTACCAGTTTATAGTTTGCACTTTTTGTACAACTCCAGTACTATAATACTGCTCTCAAGTCTAAAGCTTGTTTTTCTTGTTTTGCTTGGTACAAAGTGTTCCATTATAGCCACACTAGGTGTTACCATTCATCATGCGGTGTGAAGATATTCCAGAACAAGCCTACATATAGCGTGTGCCTCCTCCCGTTGACAGATATTTCCCCCTTTACATTAGTTTTTATGAGTCATGTTGTTGCAAATTTGGCCTTTACGGATCTAGATCCAAGTATAACACCGCCTTTTTATGTTCATGTTTGTCAGTCTTTTACCACCCATTCGAAGGCCGTTCACACTTCCGATCACCTACCCTAGTACCCTAGTGTCGACTAAATTTTTAAATCCTGATATAATAGGTATCTTCTTGGCTCCAGCCAGGCACTAACAAGACAGTGTCACTGACTGTGTCAGACGGCTTAAGCGTGTGCCATCGCGTTGACAGATACGTTCCCTTTTTATGTTATTGTTTGCAGCGTAAATTGGGCCTTTATAGAGTCTTTTATCATGCTGGTATGTTATAGTATTGAACATATAATGCCCATATTAATTTGATGTTTACTATTCAACAAAATCTTCAGATCATAATAAGAGAGATATTTATTATAGGATTGATCGAGCTGATGTTAGTGGCCCAAAGCCCCAGTTAAAGTAGCCAGTAGGTGATATTGATAGGCACTAAAATAGCGAGAGAGGGGGGAGATACATGGTCTATCACATCAACGAATTGGCAAATTTCCAAGTTTGGAGTTCACCAGGAAAACCAAACAATTACAAAATCAGTTTACCATAATATAATAATTCCCATTTCATGATGTAACGTTATATGTAACTGTAACAACAAACCGCACTGTAACTGTACTAACCGTGACAACTGCTGCAAACATTAGAAGTGGTTTGTATTTCTGAGAAAATATCCACTGCACTTTTATTAGAGTTGCGGGAGGCGGCGTACTAGTGTTTAGGTGATTCACCCCCTGGTGACCTACAAGCCTGTTGACCTACTCTCTGATTGGCCTAATCAGAGACCAGGAGTATGCGATCGGGCGAGTAGGTCATAAGGCCATACAGGTACTCGTTACCTACTGCTGAACTTCATCATAGTTTTGAATGGCAGAAACTAAAACATGCATGTCCAGGCACGGTTTCCGTTGTTCTGGTGCCGGTTGTGGGAGTAGATGTAGTCGTTGAAGATGACCTGGTCGCCACCGTTGCGTCCCTTTGTAAACTTAACAGTTTTACAAGCAGGGGATTGGGAGGGAGGAGATGGAGGAGGAGGAGGGGTTGATGAAGGAGAAGTAGGAGATGAAGGAGGAGGAGGAGGTGGAGGAGAAGTAGGAGATGAAGGAGGAGGAGGGGATGATGGAGTAGGAAGGGGCGATGGAGGTGCTATGGCCAGGAAAGAGTCCTCAGCGTTGTTGTAGGTATCCATTGCACAACGAAGTGCATTTGGTAAAGGAGATGATGTAGACATAATGATTGATTGATGACGAACGTATGACGTATAGGTTTATATACTATTCACTCTACTCTTGCTCTTAATGAATGCATTCCTATCATTTTGTTGTTTAGTGTACTACTCTTGCTCTTAGTGAATGTATTCCTATCATTTTCTTGTTTAGTGTGTACTAGCGCACCCATTGGGTGCGCCTCAAGTAAGGCCTTTAACCCACCCGGCTTCGCCGGTTGGTTCTTTTCGCCCTTTCAACGTCAATAACACGGTTGTCATGGCAACTGAATTGGTAACTATATGGACTGGCATGTTAAAATTCATTCGAAAATATCAACAAATTTCCACTGGAAGTTCCAAAAGTGTGAGCAACAGCTTTACAGCTTTGGGCACATGAAGTATTTTATGAAGGAGCAGCCTGTCGCTTAGATACCGCTGAACGAACGACTTCGACTTCGACGTTCATCTCCAAATTATAATATAGATTGACAGGGTACGATGTACTGTCCAATCAGAGCGATTGATTAACTGATTGGGTCATCCGAATCGATATGAAAATACGCTTAGCTCTAGCTTCTATGGGTCATTGTCAATGAAACGGGGTCAGATTTCTGATTGGAGAAAAACACTATGATCAGTGTGATTGGTATGCCACACCTTGGAGTAGGTCACCAGGCTGGTAGGTAATTGCGACTTTTGGTCGCCGTGACCTACTGGTCCCCTAATTAGGGTTTACAGGAGTAGGTCACCAGGCTAGTAGGTCACCAGGGGAGGCACCGTTTAGGTGGGGCTGACATAATGCCATTAGAATAGAACTTCTGCTCATATATAATACTAGCTTCGCTGCAGCAGCTTTTTTAATAGCTTGAACACCCCTTGGACTCTTGATTTCACTGATTAAACTCTGTTGTAAGATGACGTCTTAAGGAGCCATCTACCACAATGCAGACCCCCTATCGTCTTTATGATCACTTCATGATTCCCTCCCCGGCTGCTCCCCCTCAAAATAATCGAGGGAGCATTATTTGATAGCCTACTGCCTACAACTCTATGCAGTAAAATCTTCCATCGTTACTGGTTTATCAAAATAGCAATTGCTTGTTAACTAAATATTACTTTAGGGGAGGTGTACCATGCTAGATCGAGAGTATATGAAGCAAAGTGGGAGAGAGAGAGAGAGAGAGAGAGAGAGAGAGAGAAGTAACTAGGAGACTGTCAATACAAATAGATATAGATTAGTATATTGAAGGGATATGTTGATACATATCTCTTCATTCTTCAGACATTAAGTTGTCGCTGCAATATAATTTGATACGCCTTGTACAGAGCTACAATATGGTATGGCGTGTATGATGTGACTCCAGCTGTATTCACTTTAATTGGCCTTGCAATACGGACCATGTACTGCAATAGCTCGAGTCTTTTTTACAGTTGATTTAGTGGGTGAACTTTTGCTGCCACACACACTCACATTATTCTTGGGAAACGAAATATTTGAATGAACATTTCAAGTGAACTTGAATTGGTGTGCTGAACCGCGTTCTTTTTCCATTCAAAGTGGCTTGAAATAGCACGCTTCCCGCTGCATATCGTATAATACCGGTTTCAAGTATAGGGCCGTGGGAACCACAATACCACATGTGGGGAAATTGACAGAAACGATGCCCTGTCCAGTAGGCAAAACCGTTTTTACTGCCCATCCGTTAGCGTTTTTTTGTGTCTTTGACATGTTTCTAAAAGACTAATTTCCCGCATACGTTTTGCCATAAAGGTATGAGGTAGGTCAGAGCGACTTCCTAATTATGTCTTTAATTTTCAACCATTGTCTGCTAAATCTTGCTATGATATCTACTCGACAACTTGGCCGACATTGTGACATCTTGAACGCTATTGGCCGACACCGTGGCATACCAAACGCTATTGGCCGACACTGTATCAAATATTTGAGCAATATTGTTGCATTAGTGAGTCTGGATATAAGTGTCTATTGTTCCGACAGGCAGGACAGGGAGCACAGCTATGATACAGTCGGGTAAACTCAATTTACATAATCCACGTGTCGTCGTCAGTATTGTTCAGAAATCTTCCTTTAATTACTGATGGATCTTGTCCACACATTCTCTCATGAAGGCCGGGATCCAATGAATAAAATGACATACCCAGAGTCTGTGCTACTAAGTGCCCTTCCTTTCCATACATTAAACTGGGGCGATAACGAGAAAGAGGACAAACAAGCAGGTAATTAGTCAATTAATTAATGCACTAATTAGTCAATTGGCACGGGTTTCACGCCTGACTAAGCACCATTATAGCACTTTGGGACGGGATATATAGTATAGTAAGAGTAATACTTGTCTTTGTAAATCCTTGTCAAAACTCCAAGTTCAATTGTACTGATTTCTAACTCCTCGCATTGTTTTTTCGTGGAACCCATTAAATTGACTTCAGAATTACTCACAGTACCCTTAATTATCACGTGCTGTTAATTATCACGTGATGTTATTGAGAAAGGGCGTATGTTAGCCGGTGATGATAGTTCTGTCTACTACAGCGGCTACTATATATGTCTTGTGTTGGTCCAACAACTTACTTCATGCCCACTTTATACCAACAAATCCTAACGCTATAATATCTTGCTTTCGATTAAAATTATCTTAACGAGGGGACTACTGCTGTTTCACGATTCAAGATCGTTAGTCCACCTTGCTGCTGTTTAGTACAGATCTAAGTATGAATGGTAGTTTGAACAAGCTTAAACGATGCGTCTATTCGCGACCGAGAGACAGCTAGCAGGGAGTGTCGACAAGCTAATAAACGCCTTATTTGGTCGCAGCACATACGTAGCTTGTACGAAGCAATTAATGGATAAGAAAAATTTTCACTCAAATTTAATCGTTTCCTTATTTTACTGGCTTCCCCAGCACAGCAGTGCATCAATACATCTCGATTACTTGCCCATACTTTGTCAACCCTCCTCATTACAAACGTGGAGATGAGTCTCAAGATCCTCCTGCTAAAACTACTGAACAACAGAGCGGTCACCAAATACGCTCTTCAAGAGAAAACTGCAGCGGAGTTTGAAATTCCGTGTGGTGTTAATCTTAACCGACACCGTCCATCCGTGTGGAGCATTGAAGGAGGTAAGTACTCTATTCAAGGATTATTAGAGGAGGTAAGTACTCTAGAGTTGGAGTATTTAAGGATTAATGGAGGGTGTAAACAGTAAGAGTATCGAAGTTATAGAGGCGGTAATAACCATGTAGATGATTGTTCAAGGATTATTGGAGAGGAAAGTGATGAAGTAGAGTAGTTTTGGAGAGAGTAAGTTGATACTCCAAGGCTCTGTTTATGACACATACATATACTATTCAGTACAGTCGGACCCCGATTTAGTATTTACCGGGCCCCGATTTACCGGAACCCCGATTTACCGGGAGGATAAACTTCCCCGATATAGGAAATTAACGGTATATCACCCCGATATACCAGGCACCCCGATTTACCGGGCAAAACCCTTTCCCCCGAGCATCCCGGTAAATCGGGGTGCGACTGTATCACATTCCCTGATACTCCCTGTAATTTCAACTTGCCCTTGTTTCTTGGTTACCCCTAGCAACGGTTCTGGGTGCCATGGGGAACTAACTGCTTCCGAAAGCGGAACAATAATAATGCTTGTCACACCGCCTATATTATTATACCTCCTCCACAGTTTATTACCATTGTTATACCCCAGCTAGTGCAGAACACACCCTGTTAAACGAGCCCAACAATAGAGCTCTCCCATGAAAGCTCTCCCATCAGCACCAAGAAACAACAACAAAGTCCTTCCTTTATCCACCCACCCAGGTACTTGTGAGTTGTGTCAATAGATTGTCACGTGGAGACTGGAGGGCCAACAATGGAGGAGGTGGAGCTCTCCAGACTCCAGAAGGTTCTAGATCCAGCACACCTTGTTAAAGGACTAACAATGGGGAAAATATTTCATTTCCCATCTTTATTCTCTTCATTTGTTTGTGGGGGACAAGAACTAAAGTTATCCCATCTGCACTGGTTGTTTTTTTAATTATGTAAACAGGGATTTACGCTTGAGTTGTTGCCCAATTAGCCCCGATTTGTTATGATTGCCTGATCGCGATACCCATCAAACAAATACAAAAGGCGTCAATGGCCACACGCGCTAATTGACCTCTCCACCTCTTGCGAACCTGATTGATCTCCAGTTCTTGTTTGTTCTGCTCTTGTTAATCTGTTAAACATGGTAGCACAGTCAGCTGCTGAGGAAAGCAGCGGAGCAGATATAAATCTCCTGAAGGATCACGAGAAGGTCATGTCTCCTCCACCTCGCTCAATGGCGTTCCAGGGGAGCAGAGTTTATAGCAACCGACACGCTGAGAAATATCTCTATCGGCAACCCACTTACCAGAGTACGTCCATGTCCATGGAAACGCCCCTCCGTGATTAATTTAAATTGGCATACCCACCAAACATTTTCAGATGAATGGAATTTTGTTCCAATTATCAGAGTTGTTATTATCAATGTTTACGAATACATTTAATAGGTTTATTACTACAATATAATGCTATAGTTTGTTAATAAAACCGATCAAAAAACGCTATTATATCATGTTGTCCTTTGGGCTATCTTTAGTTCTCTATAGTTCATCGAATTTACTTACTATTATTAAGCCAAAAACTAATTGAAATTAGTTGGCGGGAAAGGTGACCCACTTACACCTTTTGCTACTGCCGGGTATCACCACGAACTCTCATTCTATGCCTCGGTATCTCATTCTCAATCTCTCATTTTTCGAGGGTAACTTAAATTCCTGTTCGTTCTATCCCTCTCTCTCTCTCCCTGTCCCTGTCTCTCTCTCTCGCTCTCTCTCGCTCTCTCTCGCTCTCTCTCTCTCTCACTCTATCACACTCTCTTTCACTGTCTTATTCCATTATATTCACCATTTATATATTCACCATTTATATCCCTGATCCCGGCAGCAGGCAAAGGTGTAAGTGGGTCACCTTTCCCGCCAACTAATTTCAATTAGTTTTTGGCTTAATTTAGGTCCCTTTTTGGTTTCTAATCGCAGCATGACATTATTTCATGATGTAATATTGTCGAAATGATGCGTTATATGAGAAACGAGACGAATTTCTGTGAAAATCGTATTTTAGACGTCATAATGACGTCATTTGACGTAATTAGTGACGTCGTAACGACGTAATTGCATCACGATATATTTTCAATCAATACCCCAAAGGAGCTTGTAAAGTTTCATTGGCCACAGTGGTCAGGAAAAGGAGTTTTTGCTCGAAAAACATTCAATTTACTAAATTTTTCGTCAAATTTTTGACTTCCGACGCAATTTAAGGGCTCAAAATGATAAGCTACGAAAATTCGCTATACAGTATCTGAAAGTTCAGACGATTTGCCGGTAACGATTTTTCGTCAAATCAGAAATCGGAACACGTCTTCAGGGTGCTAGAGGCGTTTGAAAAAAGTTAGTCGGTCTCGCGCAATGACGTCACTCGTGACGTCATTGCGCGCGTCATAGGTAAGATGGAGAGTCGCCACCCAGATGGGTACATGCACGAGACAATTGTCTGTCGAATGCCGCTTGGTTTAAGGTCGTAAGATGTCTGGTTCGTCTCAAACTGGGACCAAACGGAAGGTAACAGAGCGTCTATACATCTATGTATATATGTATATATCAACCTAGTTATCCCCACACTGAATTTTCTGTTTTGGGGGTGGTGTTATAACTTTTGAACAAAAAGAGCTAGCCACTTGAAATTTTTACCATCGATAGAGGTCTACAAGAAGCTTCTAAGTACAAAATTTCAGCTTCCTAGCTCTTCCGGTTCGGGAGTTATGGCATGTCAAAAAGTGCCAAAATGGGCTAAAAGTATGAAATAACTATATATACGCTGTGAGCAAGCGGGCCGTTTTTGGGGGAAATTTTTTTCGGGGGATGGATGGGGTCACCTTTGCGCTTGCCAGCGCAGTGATCCGCCGCTATTAATTTTTTCCAGCAGCTATTCATTACAATTAAAGCAGATTAACTAAAAAAACATTCACTTCATAATATTATGTCACCACCATAATTTTACATTTTCTGATTCTCTTTCTGATTCTCCACATTTTGTATTTAGATTATTCTCTAAACCGTTTCTTCCCATTTCAGTTGAACGCCAGAAACAGTTAGAGGCAACCAAACAAGAGACCAAGGAATATTTTGAAAGGTTTTTTCGTGTTAGAAGTCGGGACCAGAGTAAAGATTTGGAAATCACTAAGAAAGATTTTTTATCCCTCCTTGAAGACAAAAAGGTATGTTTTTTTTTGTTTTCCCACATTGTTTCTCACGTGAAAAACATTAAGCTATTTTGACATTATATCTCCTTTTTTTAATTGCAGTACGTTTAGCAGTTCTGACAGAACTGAGTCTCCATAGTCATGATAGTGATAACCGTCGACACGTGTGCAAATTACAAACGATGTCTATTAGGTCATTCGGGCAAAATACTTTTCTAGAGAATCCAAATGAATCAATTAGTACACATTTAGCCAGGGTTTCTACCTACGTATGACCTAAGTGGGCATCCTGTTTTAGACGTAATCAATGCATAATTAGCTCTGAAAACATTACACCACTCCTAATTTCCTCAGAATTTTAGTATACACTGTTTCCGGTTATTCGACACAGACAACTCGGGCTATGTTTCGACAGAGGAAATCCAGGAAGCTCTCAACAAACTTAACTCACAGTACGTGGTATATGACGTCGTGGGTGTTGGGTTACCATGGTAACTAGGTCAATAGACAATGACAGCTACCATGGTAACTAGGTCAATAGACAATAACAAGCTCCATTTTAGGGGAGAGGCCAGTAAAAAGACAAAAAGTTGGTTTATAAACCGTCTGAGAAAGTTTACCAGCGGAGATGTGGACCAAGAGGCATTTAACAGAGCTATCAACCAGAACGTGAGTGTTGTTGCCATGGTAACATGATGGTTAGTTTTATGAAGGAGCAGGTGTTCTTATATTCCAGTTTTTTTACGATTACGATCAACGTCGAACATGATAATAATTTTGCGGGTACAATTATTCACGGCACATATAATATATCTATGTATTATGAATTATCTATCAACATATGTTTCCCCCTCAGTTTCTTTCAAAGTTCTTTGACCTCCTTGATATTGATAGAAGTGGAACAGTGACACTTGAAGAGATGAAGCGAAGTATCGATCGACTACTTCTGTTAGTATATCAATCATGTGTTAGTTTTTAAAAGGTTTTATCGACGGGAAATTTACACATTAGAGGTTTCTCGAAGTCTCTCGTAGCTGCTCCTGCAACAATTCATACTGCACCTGTATCTTCAATCCGTCAAGGATCCTATAAAGATCTTTTCGACCTCCCTCTGATACCCGGCCGGCTCTTAACTCTATTGATCCTAGGCTAATTCGTATAATATTTAGTGAATGTGTGTGAGTGCTCACGAGTTAGAAATATATCGAACCTTGCTGCACTGTATGTGGGTCACGTGATGTACTATACTGCCACTTCATAGTTCCGAGTTCTACTCACCAGCCTAATTCTCTAGATCCGTATCTCTTCCGTATTATATATATCTTCTGATAGATATGTTGTAACAGAAATTGGCACCTGTGCTTGAGAGTGCATGCTTTTAACTTCTCTTCAGAACGCCCTCTTTTGTTCTTTCTAGCTACTTTTGAATCAATTTGGTAAGCTGATAATATTAGGTTGTTCCACAATGATCGGGAACGCAGGTGCAGCTTTAAAAACTAGCCAACTCAGGGAAATTCTGCCGACAGCATCGTGTTTTTGGGATATTTTTCTCTTATAAGAAGCTTCGTTAAGATCCTGTTGCGTTTTCATAAGAACCAGGAAGTGTACTTTACAAATCTCAGAAGCTCTGAGGGCCCATAAAGTTCATCAATCAATCAAAAAAACAGTACTAATGACTCGGTTAGGTCCAAGCCTAACCCCTACCGGCGTAAAATCAAATTTCGGCCATAATAAGGTACCTTAATTAGTCTTGCCTGGCTAGACTGTGTTTCGGGCGGGAGGGTTAGAACATAACAAAATTAGTCGATAATTGGTCGTATTTCGAGATATTGAAAATTGGCCTAAATCCGGAACCAAACAGATAGAAGTAAAACTAATACCAGTTCTTCTTTGTCAAATTAAGTAATTGTACACATAGCATCGTTATTTTGAGTCATGGGGTTGAATAACGTGGTGTATAGCCTTATTCCCGATCATTGTGGAACAACATAATACATAAGTTGCGATCAGGTTTGTGACAATTTTAATTAAATCGTACTACAACAACATTTTCTACCCAAATCCGATTCCTTCGTTAGTTGGTGTCATGGTGTCAACAGAGCTACTACAATCGGTCAGGGCTCGGGATACCTACTATCAGTGCTATCAAAAGGATAGTCTCTACTCTTCATCCCGAGACTCCCTTGCGTAAATCAAGCATGCCCCGTGATTTCTGTAATGTCAGATTAAGATTAGTTTGTCCCAAAACCCTTCTTCTATTGCCCCTGAAAGCAAGGAAGGGTTCTAGACAAAGATCATGGAGTGAGAAGGGGTTTCTGTTTCTTTCTCTTGCCATGATTTACTTTCTGCACCTCGCTAGATTATCTGGCGAATAAATGTCTTTTATCTTCAAAAAGGTCTATTCGATCCTCATGTCTCGATGGGTCCCTGTTGAGTTGTGCCCTTTGGCAGGTAGATACTGTGGCAGGTATGGGCTAAATTTCCCGCCAGCTGGGAGGTCTCTGTGGGGCGTCCCCAGGAGGCAATACCGTTATAATGTCCCTCCTGTCAGAGTATTGGCGGAGCGTGCGAGAACTGTGGTCAGAGCATTGACATGACAGTGTCCCTCCATTTCTAACGGCCCCTGTGTTTCAGGATGGGGGCTGAGGAGAAAGTACTGGCGTATCTGGAGACCATGTTTCACGAGAATGCAAAGGACACTGATAATATCAACTATGAAGAATTCAAGACTGTTGTACGCTGTAAACAGGTACAGAGCTGACATATAATTGAACCTGATGCTGCTACCCAGGAACCGACCAAATCAGGAAATACTGGTCCCTGATTGGCCTTGATAGATCTGTCTAATTTTATCCTGATAATAATGTACTGTTTGAGCTAATTCCCGTTCTCTCTTGGTAGGAATATTTCACACAGAGGATGTTTGAGATCTGTGACAAGGACAAGAGCCAGTCAATATCACTTGTTGGTAAGTTACCCACGAGTAATTAGAGCGAGTTCGAGTACGTGTATTTCATGCCTGACCCCACTGATCCGCTTCTATAGGCGCCTATGGAAGAGGATCAGTGGGATTTTTATCCGCCCCTAAATGCTAAACTAGGCAAATAATTTGCCGGAAGTATCTGCTAGGTATATCAGGAGTTAGGATATATCTTTGAGGTAGAACTAGAATAGCGCCTTTTCTACAGTATAAAAAGGCTACTGACTTACTGCTGCAGGACAAGTGGGAATTGTTTCACTCAGTTCACCCAGATTCCATACTTCGTCCTAGGGGACGATTATTTAGAAGAGAAGAGACCCCCTCTTCTAATTAATCGTCCCCTCTTCATAGTATCCCTGCTCCAGTGACCTGGGATCTCCAGACCTTCTAGAAGCAACACGTACAGAATGAGACTGCCAGCTTGCACCATATATACTGTATAAATTAGGTTACACTAGACGTACTACAATAGACATACTGGGCTACTTTAATCGTGTTACCGGGTGCATGCAGCCACGGGTACCGCATGTCTAGTATAGAGTACATATGACACATGTATGTCTACTGTCTAGTATAGAGTACATGCATGGAATGCCTCAAATTATACTACACATTCTACTACATATAATGTACTCTTTTCTAGAGTTCACCAGTACATTGGGTCGTCTCATGAAGACCTCTGATAATGAGGAGGAAAAGAGGAGGATAATGAGAGACAAACTGATGTTTCTGTTCAGCATATACGATAAAGACAGTAAGTAGAGGGTTCGATATATTAAACTTGGAGGGTTAAAGACAGTAAGTCTATTATATTAGAGGGTTTGATATATTGGAGGGTTTGATACATATATTAACTTGATCACCCAGTTAACGTTGCATATAGTTTGTATGCTCATGTCACACCATTTGCAGAGCAATGCCCATGTTCGGAGTTGACTCAAACTCTCAATATATATATATAATAACGCTCAAACGTGGTTAGATCTAAGTCGCCACTGTAAAAGTATTCTATATTTAGACATGACAATAGAGAATGAGTTTGAAAAACATTGCCACCCTGTATTCTGTAACCATCACAGCATTTCCTGATTCGGTCGGTTCCTGGTGATAATCCTTGCCAGCACGCGAAGGTCTTCATAGGGGGTTATTTCGTAACCAACCACTCTTTCAGGTTCAGGAGATATCAGCCGGTCAGAAATGTTAAAGTGTATTGAGGAGTGTACCAAGGAAAGCAGCTTAGGTGAGTGGTTTTAGACGTCCCTATAACTTACGTGTTTCTTAGGTGAGTGGTTTTAGACGTCCCTATAATTTAAGTATTCGGTTATTTCTTTTTAGGCAAAGACGAGGAGTTTGTCCTTGATTGCCGGGGAGGGATCGAGAGGGAAACCTAATTTTAAAATCTCCCTAAGATTAAAATTCCATTATTTCCCTCCAGGGAAACATTTGGTAGACCAATTGTATTCAAAAGCACGGGTAAAGCACACACAAAACAATTGTGTGAAAAAACAAATACAGTAACAATACATTATGAAGTATGTTTTCTCTCCCACTCAAATAATCTCACTCTTCTGACTGAAATCTGAATCTCTCTCTCTGTCCCTTCGGGTGAAAATATTGGAATTCCAGTTATTCTAGGGAACTTCAGTATATATCTTTCTGCTTGCACGGTTCTCTTTTCTCAGCTGTACAATGTTCTGAGTCTTCAAATCGACCGTTTTCTCTCCCTCTCTCACTCGATCATGGGGTCCCTCTCAATTGGGCGCCTCAAATCGGGGCCAGACAGCGGAGACTAGCGCAATTCTCACAACTTAAAAAAGGGGCTCCTAGTTCCCTCACAAGAAAACAACCGTTGTTGCCAATAGCAACAGAGTGGTTGATATCAGTACTGAGCTGATCCCACTTTCTGCATTGTCTAGTGAGTAGGCATACGTGTTTACATCCTTCTCCGTCAGACTCTTATCTTCCTCAACCTCATTCTCATCCTCTTCCTCAACCTCATCCTGCCTTGGTTCATCTGTCATCACCTCCTCTTGTTCCGGTTCCTCTGTCTCTACCTCTTTCATGATCTCCTCCTGGGTAAATGGTCCAGTGCAAGTAGTAACAAACTCGCTAGTATAACTGAAGGTTCTGTCCTGGGTCTCCTCTAGACTCTGGGCTAACCCCATTCCATAACCCTGACACATGTAGTCCTCCATCACCTGGGTTCGGTCCCCACAGTACTGGCGTTCCATCACTATCTCTGTAGAACTCTGAAATGCAGGGGGAGGTTTAGAGAGATGTGTTACCATGGTAACGATATGACTCGTGGGTCTGTTTGAAACCAGAAACTAGCACTCTTCTTAGTATTTAGTATGTTGTCAATTGGGTTTGACAATTCTCAGTATTTGCTATCATTGACAATTCTAGGTAAGGTGAGATAACGAGCATACCCCAATTATGCCCCATAAAGCTAGAAACAAAACCAGCACAATGTGGTCCATTCAATATGTAAATGAGATTGTTAAATACGGCACCGTGACGTCACACAAATCCACCGCAAAGTTATTCACCTGAAAATCTCTCTAGTTACTAAAGGAAGGAGATTCTAGACGGACCCAGTCTCGGACCATGGTTCGGATGCCGGTACTACGGAGGCAGATTAAAAGGGGGTTATAGGCGACTAGCATGGCCTGACAGATGACACGCTCCGTAAATTGAAGATAATAGTACCAGTGGGGCCAGGGATGATCAGGTTCTGGGGAGGGCCTGAAGTCTATAAGAATCTCAGATCCAATAGATAGTACACACCAGATGAGCAGCCCAACATTTAGATACAATATCATGATAGCACTTCTCCGCTTCATGTCGTTGAGCTGGTTTCCACTTGTGAACAAGTGGACTACAGTGAGAAGAGAGAGAACTAGAGAGATCCCAGTGTTGACCAGGAACATCAAAACAGACAGGGTGTATTCAGCACATATATATCTTGTGTTTACTATAACTGTTTGTAAAGCACTAGACCACTCATGCCTATTATCACCAACATCACCACCAAAGTTTATCAACACAGCCGCGCATGATAACCAGACGAAATTCACTGCAACAAATGTCCATGTAATGATAGAGACACTCTTCTCATGTGATATGACCCACAGGGGAAACCTGATCTTGATGTATCTAACAAATGATATGGCGCATGTGATTGCCATTGAAGAGAATCCCAGAACGTATGTAAAAATGCAGACACCCCGCCTTGCTAGCGTTGTATCAACAATAAACATGGGATCACGTATCGGCTTTATCAGGTTGTAGAGAGAGGAAACAGCGCGGAGGAGGAATAGGAAATCAACTGCAGCAAGAAGTTGGAATAGTCTAGAACCGATGGAGGGGGGCTGTTTGTAGTTGTAGATGAACACCACAGGATTTAGGAGGAAGGAGATAATAATAGAGATGATGAGAATAACAGCAAAGATAACGGTGAGAGGAGTATCCCAGTCCGAGTTGTGGGGATAGTTGGTATCGGGGTAAAATATTGCCATAATTACTGTACAAATAAGAGTCAGAGTGGAATTGAACTGTAGAGATAAGACAGTGCATGGTTATCAGTATCCCGGCCCTCGTCACGTGGGGTCCCTTGCTGCATGTATGCTGCATACAACCGTAGATATGAGGCATATTTAATATTTCGTCATTGTGCTCTCTCTCTCTCTCTCTCTCTCTCTCTCTCTCTCTCTCTCTCTCTCTCTCTCTCTCTCTCTCTCTCTCTCTCTCTCTCTCTCTCTCTCTCTCTCTCGCTATATATCTCTCTCTCTCTCACTTTTTATTCGCTAACTTATACGTAGAAAGACTTGATAAGAAATGACACGTACGAAATGTTTCATAAACCCCGTACTACCTGCACTTGGTGGAATGGTAGACCACTACCACTCCACCCGTTTCCATGATCTATGGAACCCCCACAGAGTGCATGGTGTGAACCACACAACTGTTTCCAAACGCTCAGTGAATATTCTCCATAGTATAGAAGTTTATGGGGGCCGCTACGCTACGCCGTTCGAAATAAAGTGTCAGGTCGCAAAGTTATTTACCTGAATAACTTCCACCGCAAAGTTGTTTACCTGAATCACTTCCACCGCAAAATTATTTACCTGAATTACTTCCACCGCAAAGTTATTTACCTGAATCACTTCCACCGCAAAGTTATTTACCTGAATTACTTCCACCGCAAAGTTATTTACCTGAATAGCATCCACCTGAATCGCTTCCACCGCAAAGTTATTTACCTGAATCACTTCCACCGCAAAGTTATTTACCTGAATCACTTCCACTGCAAAGTTATTTACCTGAATCACTTCCACCGCAAAGTTATTTACCTGAATATCGGTGTCTCCTTCCATCTCTGGGTATACTGTCAGGTTGGCCTTCGTCTCCACAAAGAAAGATAGACATTCCAGATCAGCTTCACAAGTCCAAGCTGCAAAGAAACAATAATTGGGTCACCCATACTATACTTTGAAAAAGAAGTCTATCGCTATGTAGTTATAACTTCTCTCCCGCGTTCCCCAAAATTACTCATATAGCACTAGTGAAAGGATCACCCTATATTGCAGTACGACAAATTATCCCTTCTTACCCAATGCCTCGCTGCACGTCTTCAGCTCCTCGGGCAGTGCCTCGTATCTGTTGTGGATGCCATGCATGAATTTGGTCCACTTGAAGCAGCCATCGTAACATGCCAGGGTGAGGGTGGGTAGGAGCAGGTGAAGCAGTAACATTTCACTGCACTAGATAAAAGGGGGGTCATTCGAGTTATAATGGAAACAACACATTTATTAGAGTGAGCTGAAGGGTATTTCAAATCATATCATTGCAAAACGACGCAAGTCAATGGATAGAGACAGCTGCAGTGGACAACTAGAAGGTGAATTTAGTAAAGGGCATTAGTTAGTGTGTGTGACACGTCTAGTGACCGGTAGAATACAACTAAAAACAACTTCAGGTCCGCCACTTCACTTTTTAGAAAAGTGAGGGAGAAGGGAGAGAATATGGTGAAATCGAGTAAAGAAAGTCTCGATAGGAAAAATGGGAAAGGAAATATTATTTAGAAACCGGTTTAAACTGTGCATACACCCTGCAATGAATCACTACAAAGCAGGGGAAATATCCACCAAGAAGTAAGGGAGAGAGGGAGAAAGAGAGCGAGAGAAAATGGAACCACTCATGAATGGTGAATGGAAAAAAACCGGAAATTGTCTACTTGGGTGTGCACAGCAGCACCCGCAGCTTTGAATGAGAGTGGTAGGAAAAATTCAGGATAATTCATGGTGCTCCATTGGCAGTTGACGAGCAAAAGTTGACATAGAGAGAGATAGCGAAGGAGAATGTGAGAGAGAGAGAGATGGCAAAAGGGAATGAACGAGATGGCAAAAGAGAATGAGAGAGATAGCGAAGTTGACAGAGAGAGAGAGAGAGAGAGAGAGAGAGAGAGAGAGAGAGAGAGAGAGAGAGAGAGAGAGAGAGAGAGAGAGAGAGAGAGAGAGAGAGAGAGAGAGAGAGAGAGAGAGAGAGAGAGAGAGAGAGGAGAGAGAGAGAGAGAGAGAGAGAGAGAGAGAGAGAGAGAGAGAGAGAGAGAGAGAGAGAGAGAGAGAGAGAGAGAGAGAGAGAGAGAGAGAGAGGGAATGAACGAGATGGCAAAAGAGAATGAGAGAGAGATAGAGAAGTTGACAGAGAGAGAGAGATTGCGAAAGAGAATGAGAATGAGAGAAATGGCGAAGTTGACAGAGAGAGATGGAGAAGGAGAATGAAGAGAAAAGGAACGTATCACTCTTTCTTAGCAGACAGTAATTTTTGCAGGAGCTACTTACTACTTAGCCCACTGTGCAGCTAACAAGAGACAAGAGTACGCTTTATATATAGAGACAGGGAGACAGAGAGTGATCTAGGTAAACGGAAGCTAGCCTAAACAACACGTGTACTGAATGATCTAAACGTTGCTAGAGTTGAGAGTAGCGTCTGCAGCAGGCTGCATCAGGAGGCACAATTAGACCTGCTAATCGATAACGTCTTAATATTATAGCTACAGGCGTGCATAAGCTATGTCATACTGTCATAGGACACAGCTACTGGTGTTAGTGGAGCTAACATGAGTGACATTAAACTATTAAAGAGGTCAGAAGGACGACGTTTAGGGCAATTCGACATATTAATATGAGCCTCTTTATCCTAGACAGAATGATAGCTGCAGAAGGAGTGGGAAGGTTTAGCGATAACAAAATGATATGATCTGCGAGAGACAGACTGTTGTTTGGTAAACAGACTGTTGTTTGGTAAACTATCTACAACTGAAAATTGAATACTGAATTGCTATTGTGACAAGTGAAACAAGGTTTTACAAAATTTTGTAAAACCTTGTTTCACTTGTCACAATAGTTCAGCTCTCCGCATCCCCGGATCGAGCACTCTACCAGGATACAAACTTCTAAATCTAACTAGAATACTGAATTGCAAAAGCTCCACTAGTTCATCGCCACACTGTTGGTGTTAGAAATTGGGCGTTCCCTCCCAGACACTGTTGTTAGGAGAGAAATAATTTCTGAAAGAGAGAGAGAAATAATTTCTGGAAGAAAGGGAGAGACATTTCTGAGTGGAGACATCGACGGGTTTTTAACGGGTAAAACCCATAGTACTGATACTACTATCCTGCAGCAGCACGCGGCAAGGACGGCATGGGGTTTGGCCGAATATGTTACTTTCATAATTACAATCCCAGTACCTGCCGCAGCCATGGTAATGCTATGGAGATGCAAACAGAAGGAAAACTAGCTCGAAACATAGACAATTAGCTCGGCATAGAAAGCTAACTGGACACCTATAGTGTGTACTACTGTAAGGAGAAAGTAGGTGTGTCTGGGCAAAAGAGCACGGCGAGACGGCGGCAGGGTGGCAGTCGGTAGGGGTAAAAGCAATTAAAAGTTTTGGTAGTAGTAGTAGGAGGTGCACTTTGACACCTTAGGAGGACGTGTGTACTACGGGCCAATGTGTACCAACACAGAATTTACCCGCCACTTCTAGCTGCAACTGTTGAACGAAAGTGCGACACATTTTTTACTCAGCCGTCTTTCATTCTACCTCTTCCTCTTTTTTTTTCTCTCTCTCTCTCTCTCTCTCTCTCTCTCTTTCTCTCTCTCTCTCTCTCTCTCTCTCTCTCTCTCTCTCTCTCTCTCTCTCTCTCTCTCTCTCTCTCTCTCTCTCTCTCCACGGTTCATTGCAGCTGGTTTAGAAAGGGTGTTAATCACGGGTTAATTCTTTTGTGCAAGAACAAAATTAGCCCTGTCTGCAATTGCACGTGCAAGCGCCAGATTTGGAAACACACGGTACTTATATGCTGCAGAGGAAAGAGAAAATAGAGTCAAAGAGAACGAGATGGGATGTGAAAGAGGCTAATCCTAGCAGTGCTACATACCTAGAGACAGAAAAAGAGCATGAGAATGAGTTGCAATTTAGTGCATGTGGGCAGACGGGTTTATATCGTTTAAAAAACCGAGACACTGTAATATCAAATTATTGAGAACCTTGGTTGCCATGGCAACTGTTATCTTGTATAATAATCAATTTCTCAAAGACGCACTCTCATAATCATGATGCCAGGTCAAATCAATGAAAGTTTCCAATACGTGCACAGGGGTGACCAAGTTAATAAGGGCAGTTTCGCGTCAGACCCAGTAAAAACTCTACTTTTTGGGCAAGATAACTCCTAAACATAACATCCCAATCTCTCTCTTCAGATCTGAAGGATGTGGAGTTGATGTCTAACACATTATTTGACAAGGCGGATGTGGACAACAGCAACACTATAACATTTGATGAATTCTTCAAGGTTCTAGAACCCTTCACCAACAACATCGAGATCAAGTAAGTGAGACAAACTACTGCATGTTCCTCCTATCCCAGCTATTGTGTTATCCAAGCTCGGCCAAACTCGGCCTTTCCGTTCACATGAGCATCAAACAACTATCAAACATTATTTTAATTACCATTTGATCTAATGTAATAATAATCCCCTCAGCCCAAAAGGTTGGGTATTACCGGAGAAAAAGAAGAGGTTTATAGCGGAACAAAAAGAGAAGCTGGCCAAATATTTCAACGGGAAGTACTTGCGGAACAACGTTATACTTATCAGCAATGTGGTCGTCTTGGCGTTACTTTATATCGTCATCTTCGCTGTCGGAATGTGGATGTACAGGTGAGTGATGCAGTAATGGGAGACCAGAGATGGGACTGGGGGGGGGGGCTGTATAGTGGGGCTGTAGTGGGAGACGGGTAGTTGAAGGGACATTACTGTTAGTTAGCGTGGAAAGATGTACCGCCCATCTCTTTCTAATATCATCATGTGGGGGCGGTGATACAAGATACTAGCTTTACTTACTGAGAGGGGGCTACTGAATTGGGCGGTGATAGCTGTACGACTATGAAATAATAGCGACAAGGGGCCTAAAAATATGATCTATTAAATAGGATGGTCTGGAATGCCAACATTGATACTAACTATAGTTAGTGTCATTGTCTGGTAATAACTTGGTTATAACTATTTCCAGACTTGCCAATTTGTCACCAAATAAATCCAGATCATGTCCACTGCCTGCAGTTACTGTTAGACTGAAACGGTGTTCATGGGGCGTTCTGTAAACAAATAGCAGTGCGAGATAGATAGAGAGATAGAGTGTGAGAGAGAGATACTAGGAGAGAGAAAGAGGGAGAGAGAGATACTAGGAGAGAGAAAGAGGGAGAGAGAGAGAGAGAGAGAGAGAGATACTAGGAGAGAGAAAGAGGGAGAGAGAGAGAGATACTAGGAGAGAGAAAGAGGGAGTGTGTGTGTGTGAGTGACGCAGATAGACAGAATGATATGATCACGCTTCCTGGTTATACCAATAACAATGAACAATATTGTAACTGTGTTCCAGCGTCATTTATCAAGGAGGCCGTATTATAGCAAGAGCGTGTCGCTTTGTCTATCATTAGTTGGAAACATCTATCAACAGCTTGGGAAATAGTGAAAACTCAACACTATAAACTAGGTGAATATTTGTTACAAATCAACAAGTATAAGCCTGCATACAGCTAGCTTCAACAAGTTAGGCAATAGATCAAAGGCATGCATGCAATGTTGTCCCAACATGTTGTTCATTTTCGCTAGTAGACTAGAAATATATGGAAACTACTCATGCTTTCATCAGCCCGTGTTTCACAGTTGTACCGACCGAAACAAGTAAACAACCAATCAGAACTCATAATTTAGGTCACGTGACTGGTTATCAGCCAATCAGGGACCAGTATTTCCTCATTCGGTCGGTTCCTGGTTTCACAGTTGTACCGCGTGCTCCGGACAGTTGTGGAACTTGTGTGACTCCATTGTTGCAGTGGTCTAGAAAACAGTTACACACTCTAATCGTGGGATTACTGCTGCAGTACAATTCAGAACGATAGAGCCACAATAGACAGTTTGAGAGACAGAAGCCAGATCTGCAAGGGAAACCTCTCCAAGAAGAGGATCAGTTTATTAGACGGTGTAAAAACCTAAAAATCTTGAAGCGTGAGTGAGGACTGAGGAGAGAGCTGAGAGGGATTGAGATTCATGAGAGGGAGAGAGCCGAGAGAAAGAGAGAGAGGGAGAGAGAGAGAGAGAGAGATGGAGATAGAGATGGAGATCAAACAGCGGCCACAAATTGTAATACAAAGTAGGCCTCATCATCTGGTAGTTTAGTGACAAATCTATTTTACACCTTAGCATCAACAACCAACAATACAAATTAGAGGAGGGGATTATAGACAGAGGACGCGGCAAGAGGAAAAGGATCGAAGAGAGATAGAGAGACAGAGACTAGAGAGATAGAGAGAGGGAGATATAACGTCACACAGACTCAGGACAGCTGTAAACGGATAAAGACACGCACAGATGGTATCAAGTGACATTACAGTTCCATTATACATCCCCAGTCTACAAATTACCACGGCCCATATTTTTTATAGTATTATCAGTCGCCAGACGCAACCTGATAATTTATCAGATAATAGACGGGGGATGGGGTATCTTATAATATATGCTGAGGGGAGTCATATAGTAGGGAGGGAGGTAATAATTAGCTGAGAAGTGTATCCAGGAAATATTAGTGTAGTAAGGAATTCTAAAGACTAAGATTAAATCCCGATATAATGTGGTGTTTACAACAAATGTGGTGTTTACCAATATTAAATTCCATTTCAGAAGTACCTATCCAGCACTAATGATAGCTAAGGGAGCTGGAAAATGTCTTAATCTTACAAGGTAACTATGTACCTACTTCATTTGAAAATATTAAGTTTTCAGTCTCGTTCAATAACTTGATTGATTGTTCAATGTACTAGAAATAATGTTCTCTTGAAGTTTTACGACTATAAAAGTTTCTGAAATTTTTCCGACTCGAAACTCCCGTTTCCCCCATTGCATTTAGCACTGTCTCACATGACACATCTCGCTCAGTGCCCTGCTTTTTATATCAATGTGTCGGTTTACCCTCACTATGATACGGAACACGTGGATTGGTCGGAAGTTCTTCGCGCTGGACATGATAGTTGATATTCATAAAGCATTGGGAATTATCTATGCAGTTATGTCGTTGATTCACACTGCAGCACATGCCTTTACATTTGGTGAGTTATCATATTATATCTGTCAGAGCATTGGCCTGATTCTCATTTATTTCAAAGAAGCACGCCGTGTGAACCACGGTCAGAGTATTGAGGTCTGATAGTCTCACATTGACCACTACCAGGAACCGACCGAATTAAGTAAACAGCCAATCAGAACTCGTTCTTTAGGTCACGTGACTGGTTATCAGCCAATCAGGGACCAGTATTTCCTGATTCGGTCGGTTCCTGACCACTACCAATAAACATTGATTCATGTGGATCTGCTGATTTTATGACTCGTGACAAACTTAACTAACTTTATCTCTTTCTCCTTTCCAGAGCATAACTACCGAGCGAATAATGGAAGTTTTGAATTCGCCATTTCAAGTAAGCACTGTGTTATCACAGGAAAATAATAAGAAATAACACTACAAATGTAAAGTACCTGAGCGATAACGGTCGTCTAAACTGAAACTTTACTCTCTCAAATTAAGAGCTACAACATGCACTAAACTGTAAAGTGTGGTCCTTATAAAAACCTACACAAGCACGTGTGTCCCCCAACCGTATCAAATATCATCGTGTACACATGGCCTCACGCCTCACGACTATAAGTAGCATGTTAACCCAAGACACATGTTTTGAGGAGAGTCATAACGAGTAAAACTGAGTACAGTCGGACCCCATAAATCGGGGTCCGACTGGCGACTGTATAGACCTTTTAGGAAGTCACAGTTTGAGTGGAAAGATACTCTAACATATCTAAACATAGCTCTAACATATCTAAACATAGCTCTAACATATCTAAACATAGCTCTAACACACGTTCACCTTCTGCAGAGAATGGTAACTTAACACACTTCCTTCTTCAGAGAATGGTAGCTTAACACACTTCCCTTCTTCAGAGAATGGTAGCTTAGCGGGTACTGTATCTACCTGGGTTGGATACCCCTACATATCGGGGTTGATCATGGTCGTTATACTACTCATACTACTGCCCTACACATACGTGCGGAAACGAGGCAAATTCACGGTAAGATTATATGATGGTGGTTGGTGAGCTTGAAAATATTTGTCTCACAAACGACTGCCTCTGACAAGAAAATGCGAGACAACAAACAAGCATGTAAACAATGACAAGGGGTGACAACTATACCAAGGTAAAGAAATAGGGTAAAGAAGAAAAGGAATCCAGCACTGGGAACCAAGGATGGTGGAAAACTTTGGAGAGAGGGAGAAAGTGAGGGATAGAGAGGGCAGTAGAGAGATAGAGAGGGCAGTAGAGAAAGAGAGAAAATTCTGACAAGGAAAAGTATGACATTTCCGTGATTACAAGAGAGCTGACTTTAATATTTCTGACACCTTACTGCAATATATGTGCATGGTAAACTCTTTATTACCCTTTCCGCCAAACCAGACCTTCCTTCTCTCTATCTTTCTCTAAATTTTCTACATAGATCCTCAAAAGTCGAGCTAACTCTCTCTTCGCAGATCTCCCGCTCTTCTCTCTTATCATCTCTTGCTCTTTGACTCAAACTCCTCTCTCTCTTCTCTATCTCTTCTTTCTCTCTTCTCTCTCTCTCTTCTCTCTCTCTATCTCTCTCTCTCTTTCTCTCTCTCGCTCTCTCTCTTTCCTTCTTTTTCTTTCTCTATTGCTATGACCATCTTATGTTAACATATTTCTAATTCCCCAGGCATCCCCCTTTTTCACCCCTTCACCAGAGCTTCCTTTCTACCTTATTTCTTCCCAGCCATCCCCTAACCCCCATCCTAACCCCCATCCTAACCCCCATCCTACCCCCATCCTAACCCCCTCCTAGCCCCCGCCTAACCCCTACAAAACCCCGGACAAAAACCCTCGTCCGAACCATCTACCTAACCACGTCCGAAAACCCTACTAACCCCCTTCCTAACTCCCTTCCTAACCCCCTTCCTAACTCCCTTCCTAACTCCCTTCCTAACTCCCTTCCTAACTCCCTTCCTAACCCCCTTCCTAACCCCCTTCCTAACCCCCTTCCTAACCCCCTTCCTAACCCACTTCCTAACCCCCTTCCTAACCCCCTTCCTAACCCCCTTCCTAACCCCCTTCCTAACCCCTTCCTAACCCCTCTGCTAACCCTCTTCCTAACCCCCCTTCTTCTTCGCAGGAGTTCTACATAGCACACATTGTGACAACCTGGGTCCTGGGTATTGCAATTATCCTCCACTGTGTCAATGGATGGAAGTGGATGTGTGTCCCACTGGGTCTGTACATCTTGGAACAGATTGCCAACACTAGTATTATCAGACAGGGAAAGTTCAAGATAACCAACTACCGGCTACTACCATCAGATGTAAGTCACACATTTTGAGTAACAACACAGAGCCTCGTTAGGCACTTGTACCAGGCCTACTAATTTCAATTAGTTTTGGTATAATACTCCTATACTCATGCTTGATGCTCAGAAGAGCAGACCAGGGGAAGTAATGCCATATTGTGTAGTTCAGCTCTAAAGTACTATTATCTGTATAGGTCGTGGAACTACATATCAAGCGGCCGGAGACGTTTAATTTCAACGCTGGGAGTTACGCTTTCCTACGGATACCAGCTCTTACCAGTTTTGAGAAGCATCCCTTCACAATCTCCTCCAGTACCGAGGATAAAGATAAAATAACATTCCATATCAAGTGAGTCTCCCAATTGTCTTTCTATTGCTGCCTGCAAGCCCCTTGCTATGTGCTAACCCTCCTTTACGGAAGGTGGGTCGAGCAAGGCAGCGAGGGTGCGAGACCTTGTCAGTCATTAGAGTCACGTGAACGTAACACGCTAATTGGTTCCTGTAATGAAACACCCTAAATCAGCAGCGGATATTTGCTGCGCGCAGTGCTCCTCTCAATGAGTCAGGAATAGGGTCAATAAGCGCTGACAAGGGATTATGAAAATATTCAACAAAAACAATTTTCCAAAGTTTGAACCCAATATATCAGTAGCTTTACTAAACATTACCCCTCTCAGAAAGTGTAAGGGTTGGACTAAGAGACTCCATGACATTCTGAAAGAAGATAACGTACACCTTGAGAAAAGGAAAGATGAGGAAAAGATGCATATGGTGAACGGGGAAGTAGCGGTACAGATCGTTAACAGGCTTATCAGCCAAAAGGAGGATCCTTATATTAAAAACTTTGGGTGAGTCATGGATATTAGTTAGAACATGTCAAGATACCAGAAGATTTGCTGAGTGCTGATTGAAATGTTCAATAAAACATGTAAAATCATGTCAGTTATGTTACTGGACTAACAACCCCCATCCCCTGCAGTAAACTCACTCCAAAAGAAAGATTGGTCTATGTGGACGGACCATACGGAACGCCAGCCACTGAAATCTTCAAATCTGAACACGCAATTCTTATTGCTGCTGGAATCGGTAAGGACGCGTCACACATCATAGTACAATTTGAGACTTCTCTGTTTTAGTACATTCAGATCCGATACTCAAGAGCAATGCAGGGATTTGTTCAAATTAGGCTTCAGTCTTCATGCACTCTTACCCTTGGCTCTTACCTCCATATAATATTGTTTATATTTATCTTTATACCAGTCAAATACCACCAACCCCTTCGCAGGTGTAACGCCCTTTGCATCAATTCTCCAAACTATTATCGACAAATACGAGGCAGACACTGTTATCTGCCATAATTGCCAGAGCATAACATATCTCAACAAGTGGAAAATCGGAATCAAAAAGGTAAGGACTGTAGAAAATTAAAAGGAGTGTGAAACTATAGGACACTTTGTCTGGCCAATGCTCTGACTGCGGTTCTCGCGAAAGAAATGAGAATAGGGTCACGCTAATGCCCTGGCGGTGGAGACTGGAGAGTTATTGGCAAAGCAAGGAGAAGGAGGTGGGGGAAGTATGGAGAAAGTTTTGATAACTAAACTGTGCGAGATAGACGTTGCATAATATATTGCCCATGTGATTAAGTCTGCTGGTGATCTGCAATTCTGCATAATCAGGGGGATTTTATGCTGCACAGTCTGACCTTGATTATTTAGCATTGGGAGGGAGGCGGAAGGATAGGGGAATTGAATATACTCAAGAGCACATTAGTAGTTAGCCTGCTACTGGTGGATTAGTTCCGTTACAACTGATCCCATCCTTTCTTAATCCTTACTAAAAAATATATATAATCTATATCTCACCCCTCCTTCATCAGCTTGATTTCGTGTGGGTAACAAGAGACCAGAAGAGTTTGGAGTGGTTTATTCAGTTGCTACAACGACTAGAAACAGTGGTCGACAAGATCGAAAAGGCAAAGGAAACACAGCACCTGGTCAATGAGGACGAGCACACGCACAACCATCAGCAAAGTAAGAAGAGAGATGGGGGGGGAGAGAGAGAGAGAGAGAGAGAGAGAGAGAGAGAGAGAGAGAGAGAGATGGGGGGAGAGAGATAGACGGTTAAGATAGTGAAAGGACATGATTCTCGCGGAAATGGGTTTTGCATGAATATGTGAAATTTCTCTGTTCTCACCCTCACTATCTTTCTTTATCTCTCCACTCTCATTCTCTCTCTCTCCCTCCCTCTCTCTCTCTCTCTCTCTCTCTCTCTCTCTCTCTCTCTCTCTCTCTCTCTCTCTCTCTCTCTCTCTCTCTCTCTCTCTCTTCTCTCTCTCTCTCTCTCTCCTCTCTCTCTCTCTCTCTCCCACGCCGCTAATCTATTGGCACAAATCACCACTACGTACTATCATTCTAACTAAACGACCTATTTCCCAGGTCGGTTCAAAGGAGCGATGTCTGCACTCGCCACAGCCAGACGTAAGTAGAAAAACAACTATATACTGTTAACCATGTTAACTAATTATATGTTAACTATGTTCGTGACATGTTAACCATGTTAAAGACATGTTAACGGTGCTTGAACAAACAAAAGATGGAGAATCATTCCTTTCTTACAGCTGCTCTCCCCAAACCAATGCACACAATAACAATCCTACTACTGTACTACTCGACACAATAACAATCCTACTACTGTACTACTCGACCGAAACCCATGACGAGAGGTTATTGACAATAGGAAGATCTAGAAACAGGACCCAATCCCATAACACCATTTCACCCGACACAATCTCCCCCCGCACTGCAGCAGCATCACTGATCACAATCACACCAAATACTTCACCAAACAGAGTGCTAATTTCCGCTTTATAGTGCAGTGCTGGAGCATTGTGTTGTCAAGACACAATGCAGTCCTTTCCGCAGTGCTGCAGTTATTAATTGTTGAGTTACTCAACAAGTTATTGCTTTTGTAGGTATCGACAAGAATCTTTTTATCTCCCTTCTCTGTGACTCTCTTCTCGTAATATCTCTAAATATCAAGGAGCCTGGTCGAGCAGCTGTTCCCAAAATGAATATAATGACAGATCGGGGCTTTCAAATGATGAATGACAGTTTCTAAATTTAACGAGACACGCCCTAAAGCCAGCAAGTCCACAAATAGTATATTATTGGAGAAACTACTGCAGCTAGCCCAAAATACTTGGTATCCGCCCTTCTCTGACAAGAAATAATCCCCGATTCTCCCACCCCTATCACCTCTCGCATCCCTGTCAGGGCAATGCTCTGACCACATTTGTCGCGAGAAATGAGAATAGGGTCAGGTCAGTGCTACTGCTCTGAAAGTCCCATCCCTTCCTCAACAAATCCTCTCCCATCCCTTCCTCAACAAGTCCTCTCCCATCCCTTCCTCAACAAGTCCTCTCCCATCCCTTCCTCAACAAGTCCTCTCCCATCCCTTCCTCAACAAGTCATCTCCCATCCCTTCCTCAACAAGTCCTCTCCCCCACCTTGTTGAGTAACAACCCCTTCCTCAACAACTCCTACCTACTCAACAACTCCCACCAGGTCGAGTAACAACATGACTCCCACCTACTCAACATGACTCCCACTGCAGGTCGAGTAACAACATGACTCCCACTGCAGGTCGAGTAACAACATGACTCCCACTGCAGGTCGAGTAACAACATGACTCCCACTGCAGGTCGAGTAACAACATGACTCCCACTGCAGGTCGAGTAACAACATGACTCCCACTGCAGGTCGAGTAACAACATGACTCCCACTGCAGGTCGAGTAACAACATGACTCCCACTGCAGGTCGAGTAACAACATGACTCCCACTGCAGGTCGAGTAACAACATGACTCCCACTGCAGGTCGAGTAACAACATGACTCCCACTGCAGGTCGAGTAACAACATGACTCCCACTGCAGGTCGAGTAACAACATGACTCCCACTGCAGGTCGAGTAACAACATGACTCCCACTGCAGGTCGAGTAACAACATGACTCCCACTGCAGGTCGAGTAACAACATGACTCCCACTGCAGGTCGAGTAACAACATGACTCCCACTGCAGGTCGAGTAACAACATGACTCCCACTGCAGGTCGAGTAACAACATGACTCCCACTGCAGGTCGAGTAACAACATGACTCCCACTGCAGGTCGAGTAACAACATGACTCCCACTGCAGGTCGAGTAACAACATGACTCCCACTGCAGGTCGAGTAACAACATGACTCCCACTGCAGGTCGAGTAACAACATGACTCCCACTGCAGGTCGAGTAACAACATGACTCCCACTGCAGGTCGAGTAACAACATGACTCCCACCAGGTCGAGTAACAACATGACTCCCACTGCAGGTCGAGTAACAACATGACTCCCACTGCAGGTCGAGTTAGCACAGTCAGCCAGGGAACTAATGGAACTCACATAGTGGACACAGTACCAGAGGAACCAGCACAACCAAGTAGAACAGAAACTCCTGCAGGGACACCCAAACCACGAGAAAGGTTCCTGGATATCCACATCTACCTTACATCAGCCCTCAGCAAGAAGGATTTCCGTGCAGTAGGACTTCAGGTCAGTTTATAATGATTGTTTGCAATCTTTCCAGCTATAATATATTGTTGAGAACTTCTGCAGACTATAGTCTACATCCCTAATTGGGCTGTCGGGTGACGGAGGGTAGACAAATCACGTAAAGCCAATCGAATAATCAATTGTTGTGTTCTCTAGTTGGCACTCCAACTAATGCGAGAAGGCAGTAAGGTGGACGCCATTACGGGGCTAAGGGCCCAGACAAACACAGGACGACCTGATTTTGAGGACTTGTTCAACAGGATCGTCCAACCCGATAACAAGAGAAAGGTACTCCTTCGATTTAGGTTTCTATCTCTGATAATCATCCTATTTTTTCACATCTTCAGCTTCCATTCTGACCACCACCACCATCTTTATTTGTTTAATTCTCGTTTAATTCTCCCACCCTGTACTTGTTCTAATCCTCCTTTACAATACTAGTAAACCCGTTCGCCCTACGGGCGAATTTCGGGGAAATGGTATTGGTAGCTGGAATAGGGAACACTGACATCATCAGTCTAACTAATGACATGCACTATCCCATCTTAAGTAACGGTACCTTAGAAGGAGCTCAGGCGGGATCGCTGCGAGTTTCTGGTTTCAGAACGTCAAATGATGATCCGGCGATCAAAGTTATAAAAGAACTTACTATTTCGTCTGCTTGCAGTATTCATCTGCCTTAATCTCTGAGATTGATCATCGGTTCTGTTTAACCTCTAACGTCTTGTTCGTTCTCTCTGCACTTCTTTTGGTGATGCTGCATTTGAACCCCTCAGTGTATGGAAAAGTAGAGAATAGCGGTGAGATCTTGCGTGAATAACTCCAATTGTCGCTGTCGTATATCAAGAGTTGTTGAAGAGAGCATATAATTAGCTGGAACAGTGAAACAGACTAAAGCAAGATCAAATGCACGTGCACGTGCAGTATAACAGTAGCAACCATGCCATTGGCAACGGCTCCGACTCCTGGCCCCACTCCAATAGTACTCCACAGTTCACCTCTAGGCTCTAAACCTGCACGTGCTAAATGCCATATAAGGTAAAAAACGTTACACTGGATTTCCCTATTTGCTTTAATAATAGTATGATTTGTGTACATTTTTCACAACATCTTATCATTGGCAGGTGACGGTATTTTTCTGTGGTTCGCCAGTGATTGAAGAAGTATTAAAGGAGCAATGTACAAAACGACAATTCAAGTTCAAAGCGGAAAAGTTCTAAAATCCCCCACCATACCACCATCACCCCTGGAATCCAGATTAAAATTGTAGTGAAACCCGCGCCCCCACTTGGACACTAAGTACATTGTTACCAATTAAGAGTTGGACTAATATGGGGAGGAGTTGCTGGCGATATATAATAGAACTCTCGTATTATAATAGAACGAACAATTTTTATACACGTTCAGTGTGACAAAACTCCCGAAACAAAAGTAAACAGTGTTTTTAGTTGTTCTTTCTTCAATAAAAAACTGTAATATCTTGTTAATCTGTTACGTTTTTTAATTTCGTGACCCTTTTAGTTTCTGTAGCGAATATCTTGAGAACTAAAGAATAAAAAGAGATGGATGAACAGTTAAGAAAGAGAGGGAGAGAAATACAGAGATAGAGAAATACAGAGATATAGAGAGATATAGAGAGAGATAGAAATACAGAGATAGAGATAGTGTAGTTAGTAGTTTCGTTGTCAGTTGCATGCCTGGCAATAGTGTGTTCTTGTCCGAGACAAATAAAAGCGTGTGTTTGATATGTTTTCTCTTCTTTTTGAGTTTATTTTATGTGAAAGTGATATATAAATAAGAAAGATATTAACTGAGAGGAAGACGTGTGCGAACCTCTTTTTATATTTTCCATTTCACTATAATTAGATTCTTTACGAAACAAAGATAGCCGTGTTTTGAGTTGTCAATTGGGTGCACTGATGCGATAAACTTTGTGAGAGGGCGAGAGGCTTACCTACTTGGAATCACTGTCTGGCACCGCAGACCCGATCTGACCATGTAAACTGGCGCTTGATAAGGTGTCTAAAGCGGTGCCGGATAGAAAACTCGAAGTTTACTGAAAATTTTTAAAGTGTACCCAATTGTGAATGTCAAAGTTGAAACGCAGAGGATTTTGTTGGGTTGAATAATGTACAACGGATAGAAAAGGGGATGGGGGTCAAACAATAACACACACTCACACTACAAATCAGTGATAAATAAAATAAACAATCCTCCATCTCAGTAATCACTCTCCATCACTCTCTTAAACCTCCTTTTCAAATCACAATTATTAATTATATTGGTATTGATTTCTCGTTTCCATCACAAAATGTCCCATTCTCTCCACAAACAGTCTCACGGAATATCTTCATTGCTCCCATTCAGGTGGGTTGTTCCTGGGCTCCCTTTTCCTCTTCCTCGTTCTTGAGAAGGAGCAAGGGCCACATTCCCAGTATACACCCAATACAGATACCAATACACCGACCATAGAATACCCACCTGATAAAGTGAGTTGGTATTAGTGATTTGGAAATTGGTTCAACACTAGTTGGATAATCATTAAACAGGGTACTTCTTATATTGTCCCCTAAATGTAATCAACTTCAACTTCAAGGGGCCTAAAATGTGCCCTAAATAACCGCCACTTCTTCCCCTACCTATGTGCAATTGAAGACTCTCTCTGGACAGCAGTCAGGACACTGGACCTTCCTAGAAACTTTTTCACCGATTTCTCCACAGTTCCTGCGGTGCCTATTCCCGCCACGTCAGATATTAAGTTACCCATGGCTGCGGCAGCTAGAGTTGACAGACCTGAAGGGGAGGTAGAATGGGGTGAATAATTCGGATAAATAGTGGGCTAGTTTATGCCTGTCTTTCGATATCGTTTTCAGTCAGAAACTAAGAGAATATAAAGGAGCTGTGTGTCATAGAACCTACCTAGAGTTGCTCCCAGTTTCAGGTCAATGTATTCCCCCGCACATAACATGATCGTATTGTCAAGGAATCCGAAACCAATGAAGGGAATCCTGTAGGAACATAAAGTCAATCAAAATGGAAAGGATCGATGCGAAATATCGGGAATAATCTTGACAAGCATTGTTTATCTATACCCTGCATATGAAGCCTCCAGTGCCAGCAACTTTCGGGTCATACTCCCAGCCCCATTTCCATTCCCGTGCTCATTTTGGAGTGCTGCCAAAAGGTATTTCCTCTCACATCTGCTTAGTTCGTCAACAAATGTCTTTGCAGTATCTTCGTTGGTGATCTCAGGGCGCAACACTGATATACTTCTCCTGAAGAGGAGGGTAGAGGGGGGATTATCCAAACTCTAACACTGGGAAACTTTGTGGAACACCGCAAGAAAGGTCTAAACAAGCTGATTGTGTTCTTACCTGCTGTTCAGTACGAAAGAAATTCGGGGGCACTTTCTCAGAACATTCCTGCAAATCATGAACTATACAGAAGGAAAATAGTTAGTAGTAATCGTCGTGTTGGGAAATAGAAAGAGGTTTCTTGGGGAATGGGGGCGAGACTGGTCGGGCAGTTGAGTCGCCTGACACTGTTTTAGAATAAAAAGAAAGTATGAAAAATTCAACCGTTGTACGGGGTTCACCGGGTTCGGTAATTGGAATCTTCAAAAGAATGCTCTTGAACTCTGCCAAGTCAAACCGGGTAGGGCGTTCCAGAATTTATTCCCACGGTCACAGAGTGCGCGCAGGTTCGCGCACACAATACACTCTCAGGGGGCAAAAACTAGCAATGGCAGATTTTCAACTTCACACACTGAAACGTCAAACGTGTAACAACCACGTACAAAACTGAGACATCTATAAATTACAAAGCCACCTGCCGACGCTGTGGAGAGGACTACATTGGTGCTACCGGTAGACCCCTCTCAGAAAGGGTCAACGAACATGAGCGCAGCCAACGCCTTGGAAACACGAAGAGCGCCCTGGGACGACACCTTACTGAGGAGCACCCCGAAGCAGTGACCATGAGGAAGAGGAAGAGGGGCAGACCAGGACAGAGGGAGCGAGAGGAGAGAGAAAAGGACTTTGAGATTTTCTTTGAGAATTTTGATTTTAGAGTTGTCGGGAGAGGGAGAGACGTTCTTGAGACTTTTTTGAGGGAGAATCTGACAATTCAGCGGGAACACCCAGCTCTGAATGATTGCCAGACGAATGGTTTCGTGTTCTGATTGGTTCTGATTGGCTCATGTCACAGCCGCTAAACCCAGAGTATGATCCCATCCGATGTCAGATTTCAGAGGTGGTGCAACCACTAATTGCTAGAAACAGTTCTGATTAGGATTCGAGTGTCAAGTGTCGGGCTATAAATGTGTGTCACTATGAACAGTTTATTTCTTTCACTGATGAGGGCTATTTTACGCCGAAACGTCTGTTTTGCTATTGAAATTTGTTCACCTTTGTAACATCCCGAGTCTTCTATGCCTGACCAAACTTCGAACCACGTGAGATCAATACAGGGATCATCCCCTCAACATCTATAAATTAAATTCCGATCACACCTCTCGATAATCATTCCAGACAGATTAATTTCTCATAATCTACATCGAGCTCATTACAGTTAAATTAATAAATAATCATGTTACAAACTCTTCCACCGACTCTCCTTATCATCTCCCATTCCCTCTCACTCTCTCTTTCTCTCTCACTCTCCAACTCACATCTTCAGCATATCAAAATCTTAGGAATTCATGGCAAATTGGATATATCTTACAATCCTCGGCTGATTCTTAGAGCTACGAAACGACTGAGAATGTGAAGGATAAGAAATGGATCTTAACCTTCAGATTTCTAAAGACGTTTATAATAAGGGTAAACTAACGACAAAATGCTCCTGGACACGCCAAACAGAATAGACGTCAGACTAAAGAGTAGTGGTCTATTCTCTCATTTTCTATCTCTCTCTCTCTCTCTCTCTCTCTCACTCCCTCCCACACATACTCTCATCCCCAAGGCTGTAGTAAGAGAGCGACACACCGGAAATGAAAGAGTTAATGTTCTCTAGTTGGTTGGTTAGATTCTTGAGGTGCTCTCATGGGAAGAAAACTCTCTCTTTCCTTCTAAAAACACATAATAAAGGCGGATTTTTTCATCCAAAAAGTCGAATTTGGTGATATTTACTACGCACCACACGTTAACATGGGAGGCACGCAAAAAAACGAGCGCACGAGAGGGGGGGGGGTGAAAATCCGACTTTATAACAAAATATAACAACCCACACATTTTTTTCGTTCACAGAAAAACAAAACACCTGCTGTACAAATCGAGAAACAAACAACTAGACACAAAGAGTTTTACAAACACTAAAAACACACAAAATAGGCGCACTGTAACGGTAACTAGATCTCTTCCTTTTACTCAAAAAACAAATAGAACTAAGTAGGAATCTGTTAGAAAAAGACAAAAGTACAGAAAGTAGAAGGATGTCAAGGAGAAAACAATCCCTCGATCAGCTTTCTAAGGTTGTGATTACTGACAAGAGACTTGGTGGAGAGAGTGGTATTAGTGAAAGGAGAGGTATCATGTCCTGAGGCAAGCCACTCCAAGATATTAGCCCGCTCGTAAGAGTGACCGTCCGTCGCTACAACCGGATCTGTGTAGAAAAGGAATAAAAAGGTGATTAAAAGTTTCAATTCTCTTTCTCGGTGAAAATAATCGATATGTAATTATCATGATTGGACATATAATACACGTGCTAATGTATGTCAAGAAATTGTATGCTATCTATCTATCTCTGCTCTCTAAATTAAGGAGAGATAATGCTTGAAAAGGAAGACACTGGAGACAGTTCTTTCACTAATCACTAGAATTGGTGGCGAAGGGGGGGGGGGGGGCTAGCACATACATAAGTAGAGGTGGCATATAATGAAATTGTGTTCATTCTACTCGCATAATCAAAGCTATGAGCTACTACAGAGAGAATAAAAAGAATGTGTATGTGAAGGGACAAAGCAGTAGTCAGATGTTTCAATCAAAGATTGCAGTTCTATATGCTATACTGGGGGGTTATTATAGTCAGACAATGATTCTTTATAATAAATGAAGGGCAGTATAGTTCAATAATCAATAGAAAGGAGGTTGTAGTAAGACGAGAGGTAGAATACATAAATTGTCAACATACTACTACTGACATTAGAAGAGAAAGGGTGTGTGTATTCAGTATTGTCAAGAGAAGAGACTACTATATATGTAGAGAGGATCTAAAGAAAAGAGTGAGAGAGAGAGAGAGAGAGAGAGAGAGAGAGAGAGAGAGAGAGAGAGAGAGAGAGAGAGAGAGAGAGAGAGAGAGAGAGAGAGAGAGAGAGAGAGAGAGAGAGAGGAGGGGGTAAGGACACGAAAAGGGGTACAAAGCAAAGCATCTGCTAACGGGTACTCATCTGTTCAAGGTAGACTGTAGAGGGATCACGAACAAAGCCTATAACAAAAACACGTGACTCACAGATCACGTGATACATCATGTGACATCATATTCCACGTACCAGTCATAACTTCCATTGAGATGGGACAGAGCAGCTCGTGGGGGACACCCTCAAATGCACGAAGAAGGGCTACCGATCTGTTAAAACTCTCCCTACCATCCTCTCCTGTAACGCCACACTTCCCACACAGTACCTCAATATCTGGAAATGGGGTGATAATTAGGTGAAAAGGAATTAACATACAAATTGATATACATTGTGCCTTGAAATTGACCTACCCGGATCAACCCTAAAATTGACCTACCCTAAAATTGACCTACCCTAAAATTGACCTAGCCTAAAATTGACCTACCCTAAATTGGCCTACCCTAAAATTGACCTACCCTAAATTGACCTACCCTAAAATTGACCTACCCTAAATTTGACCTACCCTAAATTGACCTACCCTAAAATTGACCTACCCTAAAATTTAGTGTCGGAGTTCTCCCAACCTTAAAAAGCACTGACGGTCTTCTCATTGTTAAATGCTTCCATCCTAACTTGGCAAGTGACAGTAACCGACCGAATCAGGAAATACTGGTCCCTGATTGGCTGATAACCAGTCACGTGACCTAAATAACGAGTTCTGATTGGTTGTTTACTTGTGTCGGTCGGTTCCTGGCAACAGATATCTTGGTTCAGTAATTTCGGAGGTTCGGGGTATGATATGACTAATGACATGACCATGACATGATGTGATTTTCTGACGGTATTTTATACTTGCCATTTATTGTATCCACAACAATGTCAACAAAAAATATAGTTCCCTTGGATTTGTGTAGCCTCACTGCATCGCCTTTACTTTGACACAAAAATGTGTAAATTTGGTCTTTCTGGGTGAGATCTGAGGAGATCTTGAGGGTTCCACACAACTTCTGACTGGTTCCATTAGCAAAAACAGACACCATTGGATTGGTATGTTTTGCTACACAATTATCCCATTTGGCCTTGGACTCCTGGCAAAATCTCGATTGTTTAGAATCCGGCCACCAATCAGTGTAAAAGATGTAGTAAATAGTGACTCTGTGGATGTAATATAGACCACCTAGGATCCATATGAACAAAGATTGGTTTATTGGACCCAGACCAGGGCTTAACATCGCTAAATGTCGATATATCTTGGTCTATGAACATTACAATAGGTCTCCCATCTGGTTGAGACAACTTAGCAAGTGTTGACGCATTTATAGGAGATATCTGACCAGGATTCAAGGATAGCTTTGGACCTAGGATTAAAGATGGTGACAATGATGCTTGTTCATCCCCAGCTGATGGACGAAGAGAGACTAGGTAAATTATTTAAGGAAGATTTAGTTAATCTTCCTGAAACAAATCACCCAGTCCCTCTTCGTCCACAATCAATATAATATCAACTGATTTATCATGAGACTCGTGACAAGACATTGATTATTCATCCTAATTTGGTCGTAACACTTACCAAGCAATGCACCGATCACTAAATTTCCAATTGAACCAAATATCAGGAGATAAAACATATCTTTTAACTCAACACACTAAAGATATTTCTTGTGGCTCAGAGGTTGAGTGTAAGGAACAAAACCATTAACCCATTGCCCATAGCGAGGGAGATGCATCAAGAGATAGAAAGATATGGAGACAGAGGGAGGATAGAGGGAGGATAGAGTATCTATCATCCATCTCTATCTCTCCATCTTTCTATCCTCCCCTCTATCCTCTCTCCATCTTTCTATCCTCCCCTCCATCCTCCCCTCTAATAACCAACAAGAAAGTTAGTTTTATTTCTGATATGGCGGGCTTACTTTGGTATCGTGCTCTCCCTCTCAGTCGGTTAGCTAAGAAGAACTTGTCAGATGACATGCGATCGGTTCAGAACAGTTCTGTGTGTAGCGATGAATCAAAAGAGAAGGTAGAGAAGCTTATGGAGCATCTGAACCACACCCGAGACCGTCTTGACAGTGCTACAGATCTGTTATTAGAACGTGATTCTAAGATCATTGAACTGCAATCAGAGATCAGTGCCCTGAAAGACTCTATCATATCCATGAAGGACACCATGCTAGAGAAGAGTGTTACTGCTGTACAGACAGTTGTTAAGGACGAGATTCAGAACTACTCAGCTGTTCTCCAGACAGCTGCTACTGCTGTGAACCAGACCTGCGTATCTGCCCTTGCTCCCAGCAAACTACGAACAGCGATTGCCAGCGCTTCAGTTGATCGTAGTAACAACCTGATGGTGTACGGTCTGCCAGAGAGTGACCAGCTAAGTGACAGTACTTTAGTCAAGGATCTATTTGAACATTTGTCTGAAGCGCCAGTGGTATCAGAGGTGGCACGACTTGGTAGGAGAGGTGGTGAGGGAGTGCGGCCAGTGCGGGTGGTGCTGAGGAACAGAGAGATTGCTAGGACTATTTTGGGGAAATCAGCGACGCTGAAGGACTCTGACCAGTATCAGTCAGTGTTTGTTGCACCGGACAGATCAGTAGAAGAGAGAGCAGAGAGAAAAGAATTAGTTACTAAACTGAGAGAGAGAAGAGAAAACGAACCTGATAAAGTGTGGAGGATTAGAAGAGGCTCTATTGTAGAGAGTGAGACGTGAGAAGTGATGCGAGAGATTAGAGAGAGAAATTAATGAGTCAACTTTTTGAGATACGAATTTATTTTATGTTTTATAATTTTGTTATGGTTTTCAGTTTTGTAAAGACATAGTGCGGACCAGGGTGGGGTAACAGGTTCAAAGCACACATAAGACCTTACCGTCTTCGTGCTGACGACCCTGTTACGCTACCCTGAATCCTCACTCAGTTTGGTCTGTGTGGCTGGTTTGCTTCCTATTATATGTTTATTTCGGCGCAATGCCACTGCCAGCGGCAGTTTTGATTGATTGATTGATTGAGGGAGGGAGGACAGAACAGTTAAATGAGATGATCGTGACTTCTTCTTCTTCTTCTTGGAGGCCGTCTCTACTTGCCACTTGGATTGAGGTGAGGGGCTATGCGATGACTTGAGCTAGCATTATATGTTTAACAATTAATATAATCTATATTTTATAAGACGTGTTGAATCTGGGTGAGAAATCTTACCAAAAAAACCGTCCAGGCACGACTCATTGGGCACGACTCATTTACCCGCTAATACTATCAATTTTTATACTCCCCCCCCCCCCCCCGGATATAGGACCCCGATATACCGGGCACCCCGATTTACCGGGTAAAACCCTTTCCCCCGAGCATCCCGGTAAATCGGTGTCCGACTATATATTTGGGTACTGTGAGAGAAGGTAATGTATTACCATCGTTAGCTAGTTCCATTGCGGTAACTGAATGTCCCTCCACTCTCCCTCCGCAGCGTGTTATCCATTGTCCCACCTGAGTACTGGGATAAGCTCAATGTTCAGGAGACAGGGTTGAGGGGATGGGGGTATTATCTACATACAGGGTGTTCGTGTAATGGGATCTTTACAAGCGTTGGGCATCATGTACATTGTAAAATGAGAGTCTTTGGAAAACAAGTCTTCTATAATAACAATTGGGAATGGATTCCCCCGAGATCATATACATGTTCGGTATTAGAAAATTTCCCTATAATACTTAGCCTATCCGTTCTATTTACCTGCTGGGGTGACCAGTTGTCCAGCGTCTCTTGGTTTCCCACAGGTATCACATTAATAGTCCTCACCTTCCACTTCTCACACCCCATACTTTACACGTTTTATCGCTGCTACATGTTACCAGCGTATCATCTAGAGATCAGGGGTCTTGGGTATTATAACTGAGTTATAATAGGTCCAATATGTTATTAGCAGAACAACAAAGATATGACTTCAGTTGAAAAGAGTATACTCTTTTCAATTTAAGTACTCGAGTGCAGCGTTCGGTTGTTACTCAAACAGACAATATGTACGTCAGCCCTTACCGTGCAGTGCAATGCCATAAACAAAGCTGCTGTGACAGACAGACTGTAGGAGTTTATCACCGGACTCCAGATCCCATACAATCACAGTATTGTCTACTGAACCTGGGGTAGCAGGGGTAGGGAGAGGTAGAGAGGTAGAGAGGGGATAATGGAGATAGAGACACAGTTCATAACAATATATTTCATCAAGTCGATCGCAGCAAGTGAGAGATAAGAAAAAAATATAAGAATACTCGATATAATAATAGTCGATAAATTAACTTGTGACAGACTGCGTGACACAAGCTTTAATAAGTTAAGTGGTGATCACTATCGCACATTTTATTACTATGCTAATCGCCGTACTACTGTTATAGCTAATACACGTACAATATGATCTACTATCTCTCTAACCACTAGACACGCACCTAATCATTAATCGCTATAGCGACATGCAATGCTGAGTACTCCTAAAAGTATCTAAATCAAGTAAAACTGACAAACTACATACAATAACAATGATAAGAGTTAACAACTACTGTGTAACACACCTGTAACAAGAACATTCCGGTTATCTGGAAGGACGTGGAACCGTGTACACATGATATGTCCAGTGTGGCCCTTCAGGGTCTGCACCACCTTCATAGAGGTAGCAGCAACATGCCATAGTTTAGCAGTACAGTCAGCACCTGGAGAGAGTACTAATTAATTAATTAATAAATAAATTAATTATGTACAGTAGCAATTCTACCTAAATTGTACCTGGATAATAACATAAACCGGAAACTGTCGAGATAGTCATGCGTAAAGTACTGTACAAGCCGCGGATTCCAGAAAATTAGGCATTCGTGGATATGATGTTGATTAAGTATAGCCAATCATAAACAGTCGGACCCCGATTTACCGGACACCCCGATTTACCGGGCAAAATGGCTCGAGGATCCCGGTATATCGGGGTCCGACTATATATCAGCGTGTGTGAGTTTTTACCTACTGTGCAGAGAACTAGTTGTCCATTATGGTTTGTCATGTCACACCCATTGACCCCCATCTCATGAGCGTCGTACACTGCATACCTGCAGTGGACAGAGAGAGACAAGTCAGAGAGGGAGGTTGGGACTTGGGTAGGTGGACAGAGAGGCAGGTTAGAACTCAGAGAGAGAGAGATAGAGAAGTCAGAGAGGGAGGTTGGGACTTGGGTAGTAGAAAAACAGAGAGAGAGAAATCAGAAAAATACAGTCTGAACAAGAGAAGGTGAGCTGAGATGCAGATTGAAGTGCATATATTACAGACGGTTGGTATGTTACGAAAACCAATTATAACAGACGATAAATGAATAATTTAACAGCTCATTTCTCACGATTCTACAACCAGTGCAGTACGTGCTACCAGGCGGGGCTGTAATCGGTGATGCTATAAAAAAGGGGGCAACAATTACCACCCGCTTCATCACTGATAGATATACACGACATGAAGGAAGTGCCTCTCATATATTGAGTACACTACTACAAGAGCTGACACACGAACATGGGATGGAGTTTATCTATAATAGTGAAAAGGTAATAAACCATCCCCCTCTTTTCTTGTGGGGGATAGATGATGGTATTTGAGAAGTGATGATAAACAATGAACAAAGGGGCGTTTCACCTCCCATCTTTCATACCTCCTTACATGTATAGACTGACTAATTGTGTAGTGTAGAACAAGCACACGCCGCCCTCAATTTATCACATTGAGTCTGGGTAACATGCGGTACATATATATATCTTCATTCTTCAATAACCCTTTGTCCCTCTCGCTCTCTTTATTATAGAAAGAGGGGGAGTCAGAATGAAACTTTATCCTTGGAGAATTCAGGCCTTTTTTGAAAGGACAATGCTACCATGTCTTTTGACTCTTTTCCTTCCTTTTCTCTCCCTAGCCCAGTTGTTCCTTCGTTAGAAGATAGTTGTACAGAGATTCTGGAATCTAGACATGACGTCCCTAGCTATAGTTTCCAAGATCAAATTTTTCTCCACCCCCTCTGTATTACGTAATTGCTCGTTGCGGGATTTCGTTATCGTTTCCGGATCGTGTTACCGTGGTGTGAATTACGTTACCATCGTTTATTTTTCTCTCCCTCTCCTTCTCTCTATCTCTCTCTCTCCCTCTCTCCTTCCCTCTCACTGATCTCCCTTTCTCTCTTTTTGAAACTAAACACTAAAATCTCATTTCTACTTCTCAGTTGTTGTTTCAGGTGTTTGTTCCTCGTTCTCAGTTATTCCAATTCAAGCTCTCATTTTATCTAGTTTTTTAGTTGTAAAAAAAGCTAACTTTGTCCATTTCCAAAGAATTATACCTCACAGTTCTCTATTACAAGATGATTGAGCCGGACCCGACAGCAGATACAATCCTTGGTATCATCTACACAATAACCGCCCTATTTGGAGTCCCTGCCAATACAGCCGCCCTGATGTTCTTTCTTCGACAGCGCCGTGCCACCCACCCAACCAATGGTGATCGGATCAAGGAGCACACTCTCGCATTCAACACCATCTACCTTGCAATTGTATGCAATGATATATGTATCGGGGTAACCTCAGTTGCAGTCACAGAGGGGTTCTTTAACCATCGCTCACCCCTCCTCTTCTCCCTTCCCTTGTTTTGTACCACATGGGGACTAATCTGGAACGTCCTTCCATTTTTCTCCGTGTTCCTCGTTCTACTTATGGGTCTCACACGTGCCCTAATTCTCCTTAAACCCCAGGTCAGGCTGAAGAGGTCCCACATGATCACCACTATTCTAGTGTACTTGTTATTTCTGGTGATCAGGGGAGGTATATCCCTGGTAGTACCGTCCTCCTCTTACCAGTACACACCCTCTGATCAGTACTGCTGGGAGAGCCGCAGTGGGGTGTATGAGATTATACAGATCACCCTAGCTGGGGTCCTTCTAGCCTTCCCTATACTACCCATCATCATATGCTGCTGTCTCTCCGTGACCCTTATTCTCCGCACCAAATCAGTCCGATCACGTGGTAGATCACATGGCAGGTCACGTGACTCAATCCAGTACCACGCCACTGTGACCGTTATCCTTGTTACCCTGGTGTATATCACCCTCAACCTCCCTGACTTTATCAACTACATCGTCTACATAGACCTGCGGGTCCGTGGCGAGGACATGTCAGATAGGTACAGCACCCCCTTCTTGTGGAGCTACAGTTGGAACCTCAGTTACGTGTTGTGTATCGTGGTGAATTCAGCGGTTAACCCAGCAGTCTACCTCCTCCGGAACAAGAGTTTTAGGGGGGAGGTAGTGAAGGTTCAGAGTGTGTTGAGGAACAGCATGGTTGCGAGGTTCACTGTGAGTCTGGGAAGTATGGATCGGATTGGAGGAGGCTCGACACCACAACTTAACAGGAGGGGTAACCATGATGGTAACCATGGTAACCACGGGTTAGATAGTGGTAACAATGGACTAGACAGTGGTAGCCATGGGATAGATAGTGGTAACCATGGTAACCATGGGTTGGATAGTGGTAACCATGGTAACAGTGGAACTAAGGACTCCGTCACACCACGATTGAAATGTCGCAGCATGGAGTTAAATAGTGGTAAAGGGTCCCTACCTTCAACGCCGCAGTTTAATATGACAATTGACAGTGGTGGCGAAATAATGAGTTGTTGTAGCGAAGTGTCATAGGGATCAGATACTCAATTAAACTGGGACAGTAACAATGGGTAAGATAATGGTAACTATGGTAACATGAATTGTAACGTTGAAATGGGGTTGAAATCATTTATTTATTGCCAAAAACTCTTTGTCGTTAATTGAATGAATAATTTAATGGATCATTTCTACTGCTACTAAAACCAGCGCAATATTACCAGTGCAGGTGGGGCTGTATAGTCTGATTTTAAATAACTGTCATTTTTTAGAGTTTTCAGATTTCTTTAAATGACCATAAGTCCGGTTCCTGATGAGATAGAAACTTGAAATTTGGAGGTTACGAAGATCTTACTAAGTTCTTCCGAACCTCCAAATTTCAAGTCTCTATCTTATCAGGAATCGGAGATATGACAAATTTTGTTATTTCAGGGGTGCGACAGTTTCAAAAAATCCGATTTTAATCGGTGATCTCTAATAAAAGGGGCAAGTGGCAACAAATACCACCCGATTTACGGCACGAAGGTAAAAGAGGTGTGTAACACACAAGCTGTCAAACACAAAACTAAGTTTACTAGCATGGAGCATAAGGCATGTTGACAAAACATACGCCGAAAATTCATCTCAGTATGTACATTATCACCTTGACCGGCCTTGACTTATACACACAAACGTAAACACATACACTAGTAAACTAAAACCCAAATTGTACAAGGGCTGAAGTAGTCGGTGATTTAATACCCCAAATTAGTCCACTACTTACAGTGGTTTGGGGGTAGTTCCATCGAATACATAGAGAGTTCCACTGGTGGCTGTACAGACGACTAACGAGTTGTCTGGGCTAACACACAAACCCGATATCATGCCTGGGAAGGGAGGGTGCTCAGGGGTAAAGGCCCTTTACTAAAGAGGCTGTGCTGCGTGTGAGGGTTCTCTGTGTGTGAGGGTTCTCATGGCCCTGCAAGGGGAGGTGTGCTCTAAAGAGGTTGGGTTGGATCGGATGGTAAAGGGGTTTGTAAATGAGGAGGCACTCTAAAAAATCCCTTCATGTATGCAGCAAACCCAGAAGAGAATGTGCCACTCCCAAAAACACCAACCTACCTGCATCACTCTCGGGTTGTTTCAGAACCCGCAACACTTGTGGAGTCTCCTCTCTCAGACTGATACACAGACTGGTTGATCCCCTGAACCACTATAAAGGAGCGAAGCATCCTCGGTGACTTTTAGACACCGTACTGGTGCCTTGTGGCAGAGTAACCTGTGTTTTACTTCACCTAACGGGATGAGAAATATGATTTAGAGTTCATCATCTGATCCACTGGATATATCATTATGTACCAGTAGGTAGATCACATATACAATATTGTGATCTGATCCACTAGATATGAGGTAATCCTCGGTGAAACACAATGCAGTCACACTGTATTTATGTAGCTGCAACACTCTACCCTCTTTCCCTCGTCTACACAGTGTAACTGAGCCATCTGAACAACCTGTGGAGAGAAGAGGGAGAGATTAGTGGGACCAGAAGTCAGGTGGGCAAGCAAAATAAAAGAAAGTATTATTCAGTTAAGGTAAAACACCGACCACCGTGATTATCATCAAGATTCACACATCCTCCCCCTCCCCTTCGAAAATGTAAAACTGTCCTCCTGTGTTGACTGACCTGCAGCAATATTTTGATGTCTGTCCACAGCACAGCAGTAAACTGATTTACCCGTTCCTATGGTACGGTCCAGGGATAGAGATAACATTCTCTGATTTAGGGAGAAATTTAGGAAATGATAATGTTTCAAAACACGTATATATCGTTGGTTATGGGGAAGAACGCTTCAGTAGTGGCCAGTGGGGAGAGATTGAAAGACAACAGTGAATCAAGTGAACAAAAAGAGTTAAGTACAGAAATTACACAGTCGAATTAATCCCCCTATATATTTATACTGGCTGAAAAAATCAATAAAATATTCTCTTTTGAATAACATAAGCGACGGTACAGAGAAACAAAAAGAAGCACAAGTAAGTTAGAATTGTGTCTGTCATGGCTCGTTGCCCAATCTTTGTTACCAGCCGGTGAGAGCTGACAAGAACTGAAGATAAAGTCCTGTACTCTCCATCTACCTCGTCGACCTCCTGCATGATGAGGTCGCCAGATTCTTAACAGTTTCCTCTTGTTGACGTACCATTGCAGCAAGTAACTCTGTGTTACGCTTGTAACGTGTTTGTGATATCCTCAGCTACTTTTGTAACATCTTTCTTTCCTCGCTTTTTTAGCCGACCCTGAAGCCAATAATTCCTCCCTGTCTGCCTTGGCTTTCTTCTCAGTCTGGAACGTTCAGTGCTGCTCTGATCTGTTTCTGAAGAGTCCCCAAGTTCAGTCACTGTGCAGGATGATGTTGCTGACGTAGGAAGTCTTCAGCCTCCTCGGACTGCTGCTCTACAATCTTGACATTGAGTATGTTTAATTTGGATCGGATTTGTTGTATCAGGGGAAAGGGAGAGGGACCCTCAGAACCGTTATGGATCTCATCAATCTTCAGGCGAATGTTACTCTCGTGCTGGTATATCTGGTGGAGAATCAGTCGTGCATCGTCGCTAACAACATCCATCACAGATCAGATCATTATAACTGATATAAAAGGGATTTAATTAGTGTTGATTTAATAAAACAAATAAAATCCATATAACTATTAAATCAACTTGATTTAATAGTTATATGGATTTTATTTGTTGATTTTGGTAAAGAAAACACATGGAGATTGTAACTTTAAATAAGGTTGATATAAAAGTAATAAATTAAGTTACAAAACTACTCAGTCATCATTCCGACACCACACAACATTTTCTTGCCCCAATATTGTAAAAGCTCAAGCCCCAATCCGCGACTAGAGACGAACACAGACCGGTGATGCTCATATTCGCCTCCTCGCACTCTTCCATTTCTCCCAGGAGCTGAGCCACACTGGCGGGCAGAGTCTCCCCAATCATGGCGGATAGTCCCCCAGGCAGGACGGTAGAGGTGGGTTGTTTGTGGGACAAACTGACTGCTATCGCAGAATATTTCATGGTGTTGTTCACACTGATAAGCAACAAACAATGAGTTTTCAAAGACTTAAATACAAAACAGGATACAAACAGCTAAAAAACATTTCAATTTCATTGTCACTTCTCTCCCTTCTCTCCGTTTAGTTTCTCGTCTGTTTCCTCGAACACCTTCTTCTGCATCTCTGCTATCTCATTATATATGGATTTTATTTGTTGATTTTGGTAAAGAAAACACTTGGATATTGTAACTTTAAATAAGGTTGATATAAAAGTAATAAATTAAGTTACAAAACTACTCAGTCATCATTCCGACACCACACAACATTTTCTTGCCCCAATCAGCGACTAGAGTCGAACACAGACCAGTGATGCTCATATTCGCCTCCTCGCACTCTTCCATCTCTCCCAGGAGCTGAACCACACTGGCAGGCAGAGTCTCCCCGATCATGGCCGATAGTCCCCCTGGCAGGACGGTAGAGGTGGGTTGTTTATGGGACAAACTGACTGCTATCGCAGAATATTTCATGGTGTTGTTCACCACACGGCGGGACAGTTGCCGGCCAGTTGTAGTGGCAGCACGACGGAACGCCCCACTATACATGTCTAGAGAGAGGGAGGTTAGAAAGTGGATTAGTTGTGTGAAATAAGATTAAACACTGATAAGCAACAAACAATGAGTTTTCAAAGACTTAAATACAAAACAGGATACAAACAGCTAAAAAACATTTCAATTTCATGTCACTTCTCTCCCTTCTCTCCGTTTAGTTTCTCGTCTGTTTCCTCGAACACCTTCTTCTGCATCTTTGCTATCTCATCATCCACCGCCTCAACGGACAGAACCTCCGGAACATAAAACTGCATCATGTTCTCAATACCATTCTTGAGCGTTACTGAAGAACTGGGACAGCCAGAACAGGATCCTTGGAGGGCAAGTTTTACAATACCATCCTCAAAACTGACGAACCGGATATCACCTCCATCCTCCTGAACAGTCGGTCTGATTCGGGTATCCAGTAGCTCCTTGATCATGATTGTAGTTTCATCGTCGTCAGCATTGATAATAGTGTCACTTGATCCAAGGGAAGCATCATCCAAAATAACAGGCTGGTTACTGGCGAAGAAATCCATCAGACAGGCGAAAATGTCTGGCTTCAGTAAGTTCCATGCCTGGTCATTGTCGTCCTTAGTTACACTGATAAAATCAGTTGCAATGAAAACCCTGGTAACTCCATCAATTCTAAAAAGTTGTCGCGCCAAAGGGGACACTCTACTGCTTTCAATGGAGTTGAAATCGTAAGTTCCGATGTGATCTAGGACCTGTATTCCCGGTACAAATTTGAGACTGTTCGGGTTTGGAGTAGTTTGCGTCTGTATGAACATATTTCGGACGGGTTGGATGGCCCATGGTTGTCTGGCTGACTTTTGGAACAGTCGTAGAACACTTCTCATCACTAGGGATCCCTAAAAAAGTTCAGTATTTACACAGAGTTTACACAGTCTTTACTCAGTCGTTACACCCAGAGCGGCGCGTGCTGCGCACAGTGGCTTTTTCCAAGAAAATATTGGATTGTGTGCTGCACAATTGACAAAATTGAGCGCTGCGGCGAAAAAAGTTTCCGAAAACGCTGCAAATCGAGTGCGAAAGACGCAGTCGTTACACCCAGAGCGGCGCGGGCGCTCTGGGTTAGGGTTATCTATTTGTGCAACGAAAGTCATACTGGAATGTTCGGGCGTCCAGCATGATGACCAGGGGACTTAAGGGGTTCAGAGAATCACTTGCGCGTAGGCAGCAACCCTGTGGGCGAGCCGTACGGGCCGATAGTTATACTCCATTTTTTTTCAACTGTTCACCCCCCAAAGTCGTGCGCGGAATTGTTTTGCGCGTTTATCACATGTTAACGTGTAGCGCGCGCCACCCAAATTCTAATTTTTATTAAATTTCAGTTTTTGGGTGAACAGTTGAAAAAAAATGGACTTTAATAATAGTTTTTTAAAGTTTTTAAAAGTTAATAAAAGTTAAAAATGCGCGGCACCCTGAAAAGCCGAAAAAAATTAACTTTTTCAGGGTTCCGCGCATTTTTAACTATTTATAACTTTTATTAACTTTTAAAAACTTTAAAAAACTATTATTAACTATCGGCCCGTACGGCTCGCCCACAGGGTTGCTGCCTGCGCGCATATGATTCTCTGAATCCATTTAGACCCCCGGTCCTCATGCTGGACGCCCGAAGTCTCGAAAAGCCAATTCCAAAGATCGATAACCCTACTCTGGGTGTAACGACTGAGTAAAGACTGTGTAAACTCTGTGTAAATACTGAACTTTTTTAGGGATCCCTCTAAACAGTGGCAGTTTGTGACACAGGACCGGTGAAAGAGGGTGAAAACGAAACGAAAAGTCACAAAAATCACAAACTTTGGGAAGAATTTTTTTGTTTTTTGTTTCAAAACCTGGTAAAGTGCGATGCTTTGGCAGTAACGCGCGAACATTTTGGTTATTGCGACGCGCGCGTAGTTTTTCATCACAGAAATAAAATTGCGAAGTTCAAAAATTCAGATTGGCAAACGTTGCTGGCCCCCTGTTCTGCGCCACGCGCAGCGCGGGATAAGGCAGCGCTTTTCAAAAATTCAGATTTCTCTTTTGAAAATTTCGAATTTTTTTAATTTCTAATTTTCTGTTGAAAAGCGCTGCCTTATCCCGCGCTGCGGGGGCCAGCAACGTTTGCCAAAATTTTCTGCCTCTTGGTGTGTCTTGGTGTGTCTTGACGCCCCTGCAGCCAGTTATTTACATCCCTATTCCCTTCACATTTCAAAATAATGATTTTATTGCAAACATCGATGTTTTAAGTCAAATATTGCTCTAAAACTAGAAATCGCCAATTGTCAACGGTTTTTGCTTTTGCCAAGGCGGTGCCACCGTTAACACCCGTTGTTTACAGCTTAGGAGATGTCACAGTTGGTTCAAACAATATTGGCTATTTATTTTCAGTTTTATTTTCCAAACGTCACACCACAATATTGCTGCTAAGAGAGAAACACAAGTTAGAATTTTCAATTTAAACACAAAAAACTCTCCAAATTCCGAGGTTAAACTTAAGGGTACACCTCGGCAAAATTTTTGTCGAGTGCCCGCTTAGCTCTCCATATGGGGTTGTAGGGCATACCAAGCCGACCTCAAATATGCAATTTTAGCCCTTAACTCGAATTCATATTTTTGCTACAGCCCCTCAAAGTTTGACCCTAAAAACAGGTTTTTAAGGTCCCTAAATTTTATTTTTAGGGCTAGAAAGCTGAAAATTTAGGGATTCATAGAGGATACCAAGGTGTATAGCTCAAATAAAGCTGAATAAAGCTGAATAAAGCTGAATAAAGCTATGAAAGAAACATCCAATCTCAAACAGGATAAATTTCTATCGTGGAAGCTTGACTACGTGGCTGATGATCCAGCTGCTGTCAGTGGGTTATACAACAATCTGGGAAAAGACAAGATCCCACAGGAGCTTCCAAACGGAAGTTCTTCGAGTGAAACAGCAGAAAACTTTGGCACTTTCTTCAAATCGAAAATCGAGGATATCTACGAGACGATCAGAGTTGAAAACGACAATCTGAACCATTGCCAGAACTACCACAAACTGACTACACTGGTGCCACATTTTCATCCTTCGTAAAGTAACTGAAGAGGAATCAGTGCTAAATTCAATCTATGGAGAAAAAAGCACTGTGATCTCGATCCTATCCCTACCAGCAAACTCGTAGGTGTTCTCCCGAAGTTACTTCCTTTATCTCTGACATTGTCAACAAAAGCCTCACAAGAAGGTTAGTTCCTGAACAGCTGAAGCAATCACTGATTCGACCCTCGTTCAAGAAGAAAAGGAAGCCCGGAAGAACTAAATAAAACAGACGGTAATCCAACTTAGCTTTTATATCCAAGCTAATTGAAAAATGTGCGTCTATACAGCTTACGGAGCACCTTGAGACGAACGAACTGTTTCCAGGAGTTCAATCGGCGTACCGGGAAACATCATAGCACCGAGGACACACCTGGTAAAAGTAGTGAATGATCTTCTTTCTAATACAGACACGAAGTCGAAGGCTGGTACTTGTGTATTGCTAGACCTCAGTGCTGCCTTCGACACGATTAACCATGAATTGTTACTTGGGAAACTGAGGGAGGAATTTATGGCGTTGATGGTACTTGCCTTGAATGGTTTGCCTCCCTACCTCAAAGATAGGAAAGCTCTTTGAAAATTTTGATTGATACCTACATCCTTATTTCCCTTAGCCATCAACATCGGAGTTGCCACAGGGCTCTTTATACTTGGACCACTGTGTTCATTCTGTACACAAAAGAGCTGGAAAGTATTGCTAGGCACTATGGATGATGGTGAGCTCTATGCTGACGATACTCAGTTGTTGATGTTTCTTTCAGCAACGATTCTCTCCTAGACTCGAGAAGAAACTGCAGGGTGCTTAAACCACATCAAAGCGTGGATGTATCCAAGAACTTCCTCGACTCAACCCAGCCCCAAAACTGAATATGCCTGTTTTAAAACAAACATGATCAAACAGAAAACCCTGAAAGCCTTCAAACGATGAGCAACCATGATCTACAAAGCACTTACACTAGTAGGAACCTTGGTGTATTCTGGACTCAGAGAGCTCTCCCTATTGGTCACGATCCAGAACCGTAAGGGACGTGTCAACTAGCCCTTATGAATCTTGGAAAATCCACAGAATGTTGGGTGTTAATTGAAAAGTCAACTCCGTTACAGTTAATACACAGCAGACTGGAACTACTGTAACCAGCTCCTTGCTGGTTCTTCTGGCCAAGAAATAGGTCGATTACAGAAGATTCAAAAATCTGCAGCCGTTTCGTTCTTTGGACAACGCCTCTACCAAGGCAACCACAAACCTCGCCAACAGCAACAGCTTCATTTTTCCTACCCGTTTCGAGAAAGGGTGCAGTACACAGTTGTGTCTACTGACATACAAAACACTGAATGGTATAGCCCCACCTACCTATCGAGAGATGATAACACTCCGTCACAACGAAGTTAAAAAGTCTACGAAGGGATGCTGACACAAAACCTACTGACAAGAACTATGCCAGATATTGTTCGAGTAAAGGTGCGTTTAGTGTCGCTGCTCCGGGAAATATGGAATAGCTTACCTTCTTCTTTCGGGAAAGCTCATCCATCACATCATTCAAATCCAACTGAAAACCCACTTCTTCCGAAAGGCATACGAGTGCTTAAAAAACAATGGTGAAGACAATTTATACTATGGAATTGTGGTAGGAAAGATGAGAGAGAGTTGAGGATCCCGAATTAGAGTGTGATACCGCGAAAAGTTAGAGAACGACCAGTACTCTTTTCACTCACTCTTTCTAAACTGTCTTTTTACTAATTATATTTAATACTTTTCTTTTTATGTGAACGGATCTCCAGAACGCGGTAAAAAAAGAGCCTGGTTAAAAAATAAAAAAAAAAAAAAAGAAAAAGAAAGGTAAAGCAGAAAAGAGTCCAAAAAAAAAAGAAAAAAAAAAAAAGGAAACAAAAAAGGGGCAAAGAAAAAAGGGGGATATAAATTATAAATGACACCAAAGTGGGGGTATGGGGTGGAAGGGTTCCAGTGAGGTGTTTGCGCAGTGGAGCATGTTGGGCTTCACTTATAGAAGTGCAGCCCGTATGGTGTAGTGCAGTGGAGCGTGTTGGGCTTTACTTGATAGAAGTGCAGCCAGTTATGGTGTAGTGCAGTGGAGTGTGTTGGGGTTTACTTATAGAAGTACAGATCAGGTAGGGTGTGTGGTTTGCAGGGATGTGTGTTTTGGGCTTTTTTACTTATAGATCAGTACGTGTATGGGTTGTGGTGCAGGGAGGTGATGGGCTTTACTTATAGAAAGTACAGACCAGTGTGGTGAAGATGAGGCAGCAAACGAGTGATGACGTCTCAGTCTGCGTCGCTGTGGCTCTCCTACAGGAAGTAGTCGGATCATCAGTCCTCACCCAGGTGGTATAAGACAGTATCGCTTGTTTAAGGGCTAAAGCCTGGGCTAAAGTATTTATTTCGGATCACTAGATCCAAGAGCTATCTTATCAATCGCAGTAAGCAAGAGACAGTATTAATATTTCATCATCCGATTTAAATATCGTTTAACTAACAAGACCTCCTTCAGAAAATATCATCTTGTAAAAACATCTGGAAATCCTTGGTATAGAATAACCGCTTTTGAAACGAGAGTTAGTGAGACGAAGTCCGCACCAAGGTGATGCAAGTAGTCAAGACCTAACAGAACTCGTGTTGTCTTTATAATATGAACAATGAAAAGCGGACAATAAATGTATATTTGTATTTGTATTTGTATAAATAGAAATTTTTTGAAATGGAGCTCAATTTTTTGTCTGAGACTATATTTACTTTTTTTTGACTTGAGGCCATATTTGGACATGTTCCTATGGACCGTTAAGGCTAAAAATTGGATATTTGGTGCTCCTAACAATGTCAAAGTGCCACAAATTTTCAGGAGGTCCGAATTTGAATGTGGCCTACCGCTTTTTTCGTAAAGACATATTTTAGGGAAACTTAAATGGCTATATCTCAAAAACGGTAGGTCCTAGCGATCTAATTTTGTGCATAAAAATCGATGCAGCGGGTCCGATGTTTGGGGGGGTCTTCTCTTAGACATTTTGCTCTAAGTTCTTTACCGTTTTTTCAGAAACGTATTTTAAGGTTTGTACATGTTTAGCAGAAGAAATGCTTAGCTAGAGCTAATCTTACCTATTTCTGCTAAAAATGTTCAAACCTTAAAATAGATTTCTGAAAAAACGGAAGACTTAGAGCAAAATGTCTAAGAGAGACCCCCCCAAAATCGGACCCGCTGAATCATTTAGCACGAAATTAGATCGCAGGACCTACCGTTTGAGAGATTAGCCATTTTAAGTTTTCCTAAAATATGTGCTTTACAAAAAGAAACCTGTAGCACATTTCAAATTCGGACCTCCTGAAAATTGTGGCTACTTTGACAATGTGTAGGAGCACAAAATATCCAAATTTTAGCCTAACGGTCCATAGGAAACATGTCCAAATATGGCCTCAAAGTCAAAAAAAGTAAAATAGTCCAGACAAAAAAATTGAGCTACATTCAAAAAATTTCTATTGAGCTATACACCTTGGTATCCTCTATGAATCCCTAAATTTTCAGCTTCTAGCCCTAAAAATAAAATTTAGGGACCTTAAAAACCTGTTTTTAGGGTCAAACTTTGAGGGGCTGTAGCAAAAATATGAATTCGAGTAAGGGCTAAAATTGCATTATTGAGGTCGGCTTGGTATGCCCTACAACCCCATATGGAGAGCTAAGCGGGCACTCGACAAAAATTTTGGCGAGGTGTACCCTTAAATGATGATCCATGGAAGATTAGGGCTTGGTTTATCCTAGTCTAATAGTGAACCATAATAATGTTCAAGAGCCTCCAATAGCGAACCACATCCAGAAGAGACCATATCCAAGAGCGAACCTCGACCCAGAAGAGACCATAATCAAGAGCGCACCAAATCCAAGAGAGCTCCCCATCCAGAAGATACCAAGCGCAGGGGATACCACACGCAGAAGATGTTCGCGGCGTGGTATTTGCACGCACGACCTCTTCTGTGCGTGGTATCCCTTGCGTGCTCTCCTGGTCCAGGGTCCTGTTGTGCTCTTGGCGGCTCTTGAACTTTATTATGGTTCACTATTACTTTGCTGTTTAATATCGGCATGCTGTGCGGCTTAAACAGTGCCTTTTTTACCCTAAATCTAAAGTATGTATGTGAACTTATACTGTTTACGATGCCATAGCTTGATCATATTATATGCTGCTCTTCTAATTTCTCTCAGATCCATGGTTTCGTTTCAAATCCAGTTGATTTTAGTTTCAGAGGAGCCCAAAAAGCAATGTGCTCAATTAAGTTGAAACAAAATCTCGTTAGAAACCCAACCCAATCAGAGATCCTATGTAAAAGAACTCCAGGGAAGTTCTAACTAGATAACGCTGATTGAAAATTGAAATCCTTGATACTCTTGTAGCAATGGCCAAAGTAGATTACTATTCCCAATATGACCCATCCCACTCCATTTTGACGAAAGAAGAAGGTATGCTATGCTAAAGTTGTTTTCCATGTACAGTCGGACCCCGATTTCGGGGCCCCCGACTTAGTGGCACCCCGATTTAGGGACAGGATTTTTTTCCCCTGATATAGGAAATTAACCTATTTGACCCTGATTAAGTGGACACCCCGATTTAGTGGACAAGAGCCTTTCCCCCGAGGGTGTCCCTAAATCGGGGTCCGACTGTATTTACCATTTGAAGAGCTCTCACTGACCCCCAAGGCCAATATAACTCCCCTTTCCTAACAATTCTCACATCCCTTAGATATCTGGGAAGAGCCGCTGAGTTTAGGCTTTGAAGATGACCTGCTGAATGAGTTTGATTCTCTCCCCGGTTTGTATAGTGACCACGATTTGAGGCTGGACTTTAACGAGGATCCAGTCCTGATGGAGCTCTCCTCCGAAACATCTTCAGTAACTTCGGAGATTAAAGTCAGCGAGGTATTATTTGGGGTTGGGATGGAACATTATCGTTCAGATGTGTGTGTGTGTGGTACTGTGTGTGTGTGTGGCTCTAGGTTATAGTGTACCAAACTCTACCGCACGACAGAACGGATCGTTCAGATGTAGTAACATCTGCAGTAGTAGGGGAGATAGTGTAGTGACTAATATTGGTAAGAAAGATAGATATTCGATGGGTAGGAGGGAGAGAGAGAGAGAGAGAGAGAAGACAATAGCTCAGAATAATATAATGCTGTAAAATTAACTCGCTGCAGAATAACGGTTGTCAATTTGACAGGTGTTGGCCGTTAGATGCTGCTGCCTCAACCCCTCCGGGTGGGCGGAGAGAGAAGGGATAGAGAGAGGGGGGCGGTTATGTAGAGAGATAGAAGGACACGGGAATATAGAGAGATAGGAGATGAAAGAGAGAGTGAGAGTAACACGTAATACTGGGGGGTAGTATGAGTTTAATCTCATGTAAATTGGAGAATAGTGCAGCTGGTGAGGGGTGCTACAGCCAATGAGGTTACAAAAGAAAGATCACGTGACTACTTTCCACCAATCACAGATCCCCGCTCTGTGTGTTTACATCAGTGTGTGATGTGTGAGGTGTGGGTACTAGATACCTACACTTTATAATGTTGGGCAATGACTGGAGAGCTCTCCACTTTGAAAAGTGTGCGTCAATTGATGATGGTGGGTGTGCAATAAGAAACGGAGATATTGGGTCAAATGTCCGTTTGTTTGTGCGTATGTTTGTGTGGTTTATGCGTATGTATGTGTGTGTAGATATAATATCAGGATATTGTTTCATTATTATCCCTTACTTTATGTTACATCTAGGGGCTAGAGGAAGAGAGGAAGAGATAGAGAGGGGGCGGGGGGGGGGGGCTTGTATGTAGCTTTGTCTGTTTGAAGAAAACACAAAGCTTTTCATGCCGCAAGATTTCTTTCTATGTTTTTCCCTTTCTCTCCCCCCCCCTCTCTCTCTCTCTCTCTCTCTCTCTCTCTCTCTCTCTCTCTCTCTCTCTCTCTCTCTCTCTCTCTCTCTCTCTCTCTCTCTCTCTCTCCCTCTATCTTTCTCTCACACATTCTCTCTCTCCCTCTCTTTCTCTGCCGCGGGAAAGATGCCTGTCCTTGAGGTTAGAGGTCTCTCCGGCTTTTTCATTTCTCTATCGATTAGAAGGAGTCGGTTAAGGTTTGTCAGGGTTTTCTTCCACTTTCATTTCAGAATCGACAAGATACCCTCCGACCCTTGTACGTGTGTAATATCTAGATCTAGAGGGTCTGTGACGTCAATCTCTCTCTCTATCTCTCCCTCTCTCTCTCTCTCTCACACTCTACCTGCACGGTAAAAGGTTTTAAATCTGACTCTCGTCATTCGAAAACCGTTAGCTAACAAGTACAAGATAAGCTTGTAAAGTGAAATCCAAATGCGTGTTGCCATCTCCAATAAATAATCAAGGTGGGGTTTCAAAATATTTTGAGGAAGTAGAGACCATCCTCCACTCTCTGAGAGTCTCTCTCTCCTCGCTATAGAGGGGCATTATAGAGCTCAATGTGTGCATTTCACAATCCATCATCTACAAATATATGAGAACCATTCGGCGGAATAAAAATCTCTCAGTCTCTTTGTGTCTCCCTCCTTTATATCCCATTATATACTTTCTTTGGTATATATCCCACAATATATTGGTCTAAGAAAGAGAAAGATAAAATTACTTTAAGTTCTATAATCTTCCCTTATCATCATTCATCATGCTCCCATATATCATCATGCTAATTATTATCCCTCTCTTCAGGACGAGGAAGAGATAAAAGTTCCAAAAGTAGAGCTCAGTTCGCCAGTTTCGCATACCACCATAACGACACCGCGAGGGGGTGGGGGTCTCTTCAACAAATCTCCCCCTACAGCAGTTCAGAAACCCACTATCCCACAGAAATGTAGCCAGCCAACTACATTAATGATGAAAAAGTTACCCAAAATTATCAAGGTACTAGAATTTACATAATCATCATCATGGTGGTATGGCCAGGTAAGGCAGCTTTATAAATCCGATTATATTTGGGGGGTTCACCCTTTTCTGTGCAATGAGGCCTCCATTTTCTGAAAACAACTGATCCCTATCTGATTCAGGTACCTGGTAACAAGTTGTATCGGACCAGTAATGGTACTGCGGCAGTGTTTGTGTCTCGAGATGGACAACTCACATCCCTGACACCCAGCAAGCTAAAGGACCACCAGATTACCTTTGTTAATGCCACTGGACATGATGACAAGAAGTGAGTGAGGGAAATATTACCCTGGTTGGTGGTTTGTTAACTTTTATTCATCAATTTTTTTCTCAAATTTAACCCCACTTCCCAGTTGCTGTCATTCCCCAGAAACAATGCTCCTAAAGGTGTCACATCATCATCTCTGTGCTATGACTGACAAGTTCCCCCTTTCCTCCCCAGGACAACAAGCCGACCTACAAAGATCGTGATAAAACAGGAGCCCCGCGAGGAGTTTGAGTTCGAGGCTAAGAAGAGGAAGCTGACCCGCCCAGAGGGAGGGGTGGCACCTGTTACAGTGTTGAACATGTGTAAACACAGCCAGGAGAAGGCGTGCAGGAAGGAACCATATCACGAGCCTGACAAGTGGAAACACGAGGAGAGGTAAGGAAGGAGGGGTCGTGTTATAATGTGTCTTGTTATGTGTCTTGTTATGTGAAGAGAGGTAATGGGAAATGGATGATTATTCAGTGTGAAGAGAGATGTGTGGTTGTCATTGTGGTTTATAGAGATGACGGTGTAAACCGGAAAGCGCTACCATGCTAGCCAGAAAGTCGGTTTCCATAGCATTTCATATTATATATTCTCTGTCGACCCTCTCTCTCGCTCTCGGTCCTTTTAGTTGTGCATGTTCACCGCATACACATAGCATGGAGTCTATTCCTGTGAAAGCGTGTATGCACGTACAGCGTGTATAAAAGATGCACTAGATGGAAGCAGTAGTGGCCGATAGTGTTAATGCAGTGCCAGGATAATATTAGAGTCTATAAATCGTGTTTATATAAACTGTGACACTCAGTAATATGCTTGGTATCGAAGACACCTTACACTCTGTTTAGACCTTCGCACGCGGCGTGCACTAGCAAGGGGTAACTTCGTAACCAAGTAATATGCCCACCACTTTACCAATTAATATTTCCTAAGACCCATTTAATTCTTCCACAATGTTCCCCTCTGAACTCGCTATATTGTTTCTCACTGTTCCGGTCTGTTCCTCTCTCCCTCACTTCACTGTTCCTCTCTCCCTCACTTCACTGTTCATCTCTCTCCCTCCCAGGAGTTACTCTCCCTCACTTCACTCTCTCCCTCCCAGGAGTTACTCCCCAGAACAGTCCAGCCCAGGAGGAATGTCCCCTAGTGAGAAATCAGATGATATGGACATGCTATCAGGTAACCCATATATATTACACCTTGCCGCTCGCACGAACCCTCTTTTTTACTCACATTCAAAGACTGGTCACCAGCAATTTATGATAAATCCTCCATAAATTATTAAACCTAGAAATTATTAAACCTAGAAATTATTAAACCTAGAAATTATTAAACCTAGAAACACGCCGGACGCCCACCTAACATCATTATTGTACTAGACATCACATGTATTGATTAGAATGTGTTTTGGCTATCAGATGAAAGTTTGCAATCGTGATAATGATAAAAGTTAGATTTCCCTCGGTCAATATTTTAACAGATGAAATAAAACAAATTATTGTCAATTCCTCCGTCTAACTCCTCCTTTTAGATGTGTCAGAGTACTCAAGTTATGCCAAGTTTATAAGTATGAAGGAGCCCGACAGAAGACGGGTGAGTTTGCCTAGCTAGACCCTGTTTCGTAAAGGGAGGGTTAGAACATAAGACGGGTGAGT
>CM035358.1:3816800-3834513 GCA_020137815.1 Hormiphora californensis
CACCTTTCCACTACTTTAATGGCCTGCTCTAAAGCGTTATTTACAGACGATTTTTTCTTATTTCAAGATTTTGTGTTTCAGTTTGTCCATCTCGGATCGGCGGGAAAGAGGAGATCAAAACTTGATCTTGAAAACAGGAGTCGGTTCCATGCTTGCGCGTCTTCCGAATGCTAAATTGATGCACTTTCACTTGCCTAAGAGCAGCGCGCGCAACAAACAACATTATTCGCAACAGCAAGTTGCTTTTCCCAGGCTCACTTTTCCCACTCAAATAAAGCAGAGTACTGAGTAGCGTCAGTGAGCAGATTCCTTCCTACTATCGATTCATTCCAATTTCTATGCAGCCTTAACACGTGCTATTGGCTCTGTGTGAGTTGTGAATCGAATAGAAAGAGCACTTGTGAGATACCAGAGAAATCTAGAATTCCTTATCTTTCTTTACACTCGGAGAAACGCCGGCAGACACTCGTATATCGAGACGACACCAGATTCAATTTCAACCAGCTCCAAATGCTTGTACTTCGATATAACAAGGCCGGGGATAGATAAGGAGAGAAAAGTGTGCTTTTCATGCATTTTCAACCCACCATTGTTTTCCAAACAAACGAACCCAAAAAGGTTTGGGCACGTCACTACCAACAGAAAGGTAGAACCTTTTTCACCCAATCCTTGCTTGTTGATGGGGATCACATTAGCAAGCAAGATGATGGGGATGGTATTATATCACAACCTGTACAGGGGGGGGGTACACCTAGCACTTGTTTGGGCATGCCCCATGTGGCTTTACGGAGGTACAGATCCCGAATTCGGTAGTTTTTCACATTCTCCACCGCAGCAATGAAAACACCCCTTTCATCAAAGTACACACATTCATAGTGCCGTGTGTCTCAACAAGTTTTACAAGACGTTTCACAGGCTGTCTCTCCCTGTGTTTACAAGAAGCAAGACGTTTCACAGCTGCTGTTTCTCCAGCTGTGTTGTGAAGGGTGAAGACACAAGTGGGTGTCGATTGGCTGCTGACAAACCAACACAGAGAGCATGTGTTGACGAGTTGTTTACTTGGGATAGAACAAGGTAAAAACGCAGTTTATAACCAGCAAAATGTAATTAAAAATCAAAGTTGTCCCAATTCCCCCCAATTATCGGGGGGTAATGGGTTATGGGGTTTTATAAAACAATTATATATCGTGTGTCATTATACATAACGGGGACCCGCGGCAATACTGACGAATTTCTGTACAAACTTGTTAATTGCACCCTGCACAGTTTTAAATAAACTTTTTTTTGTCAGTTGTGCTATAAATCAAGGGTGCCGCGGGTATTCTTTTTTTAACGCTCTATAATCAACTGTTATTTCTCTCTCTATTTTCTCTCTGTCTCATTCCAACTCTCTCTTTTCTTGATAAAAAGTGATTGTAATTAACGTATAACAGATTTTCATGCAAATAATTTACTATTTTCGGGTCTCTGTCTCTCCTTGCCCCATCACGGTTTAACCTCCCCACCTTCATATTTGAAAAATAAATATACACAAAAAGTAAAAAACAATCAAAAATCACACACTTCATGCACTTGTGTTACAAAATGAATTGTCATTTGCTACACACAACAAAGTGTCACAGAGCTCACGTCGTTTACCTAAAAAACAGCTTGTGATTTAGCTCCCAACTAAATCAGTAGTCCCAGCCCCTGCTCATTTCACAGTTTCTGTGCCCCTAAATTACTCAGATTGTCACAGTTTCTGTGTCTCCCTAGAGCTCCCCTAAGTTTCACAGTTTCTGTGCCACAAAGTCCTCTGTATGACATTGAAACTGGCTCTCAACAATGATCGGATGTGCCTCCTGTGTGTTCATGTACTGAGAACTGTCTTTTCGAGGTGTGGGCGCCTGCAGAACCTCCCTCCCGCTGGTACCCGGGACGGGTTGGAGGAGGGGGAGGTGCTGGTATGAGTCCGGGATGGGGTTGGACTTGATCTCAGGGAGGAGTGGGACTGTTTGGAGGGTGTTGTAGGCGGAGTGGGCGTCCTCAATCCGGCTGTAACCCTCCACATTCATTGAGGTGATCTCGTTTCTGTTAACTGAACCGTTTAGGAAACTGTATCTGGTGGGAGAGGGAGGGGGTTAGTGATGAACCAGATGCGAGGAGTAGTTATAGTGATCATGTGACAACCCAATTAACATGTAAATTACTTCTAAAACATGTCATTGACATGACATGACCTACCTAAACAGGCTGTCTTTCTCAGCCTCCCTATTATCATCTGAGTTAAGACCGGGCAGGAATGTAGCCTCTGGATCCCCACAACAATTCAAGTAATCCTCGGGCTTGTCCCCCAGCAGATCGTCCAACAAGGTCTTGATTTCAGCGAAGGTAGGTCTATCATCGGGTTGCTGTGCCCAACATAGCATCATTAGGAGGTTCCTGAAGAGGCGGGGGTAGGTTAGAGGTTGCATTGAGGAAGAGTTTGATTGGTTGGGGGGATGAGTAGTAATTTGCCCTGTCTAAAAGATGAAATTAATTAGTTCCAAATGGGCTATCCTTACTCTCGTTTTAGGAAGAATGACTTGAGGTAGATCTTTAGAGACAGAGTTAGAGAGAGAGGAGAAAAGCCTTGCTAGATCAATCTAGAGTCGCACGACTGTAGCTACAACAGATTATAGCTCGTTTAGTTGAATTACTGCTTACCCCATTCATTAGCCAAGCACGATCTCATTCATTATTTCAGACAGAGTTCTCTCTCTCTCTCTCTCTCTCTCTCTCTCTCTCTCTCTCTCCCTATTCTTTCAAGCAGTAGCCTGTATACTTCCGTCCCCTGTTAACGTCTACACGAAGTGCACGTGCACACAGAGGAAATCTCTCTCTTACAGCTTGGACCAATCAAATTGCCGCATTTCAACCCCGTGATAATGCTAAAGTGAGTACTTATTGAGTGTCTACTACAGAACGTGAAAACAATGGAACGAGCACCTCTCTCTCACCTACTATCTCCCCTGCCGGGGTTGGGAAACAAAGAGAGAGAGAGAGAGAGAGAGAGAGAGAGAGAGAGAGAGAGGGAGAGAGAGGGAGGGGAGAGAGAGAGAGAGAGAGAGAGAGAGAGAGAGAGAGGTGAGAGAGAGAGGGGAGAGAGAGACCAGGTCTATACTAAGTGCATCAGGGAGGGTGTGGAGGTGTAGATGTGGTGAAGAGGATTGAGCAAGGCTAAACTGTAGACACTTTAAAAAGAGTATGCACCATTGTTTTCTCTCTCTGAACTTCAGTAGTGCTATCCGGCTTCCCTGTCTCCCCTTTTTTACAGAGACGATATACTGTTTAGTTCTCCACTAAACTAACTCTAGTAGTCGGTCTAGAAAGAGGTCTAGAGGGGATGAGAAAAAGTGGCAGGTCGGATGCTTTATAGTTAGAAGCTGTGACAGAACACTGTGATAGACTCATCTAGTAGAGGTACTCTCTCTGGTGTCGCGACAGAATACTCTAATCCTAGTCTCTATTAATTGCGAAAGCTACACTAAATCCTCGACAGATAAATTAAAGTACTACAGTAAGAAATACATCTGGCATGTTTCACACAAATCACAGACGAACGGTATATCACGGGGCATAAAACTTGATCTACCGAACCATAACATAGCCGGCTTATGAAATAAAATGACGGTGTGAGCCACACATCATGAAATCTACCAAAAAGAGACAATTATTTGACTTACAATTCAGCTTTGCTGTTGCTGGGAGGAGACATCCTGTACCCATTCTTCAAAATCTCAGGGATATCACGGATAGTGTGGGAGGGATAGGGGGAACCACCGAGGGTCAGAATCTCGTAGAGTAGGACACCATATGCCCAGACATCACTGTGTACTGTGAAGCGTTTCTCAAAGAAGCTTTCAGGGGCCAACCATCGGTATGGTACTTTCCTGAGAGGGGTGTTGGGTAAGGATTATATGGATGTTGAAGGTGGGTTATTGAGATCATTTTTATTGTGAGAATAATATTTCTTATCTGAAATCCCACTTTCCCCCTAATACATATAATATTAAATTCCCGTGGGTTGTATTTCGTTCTAAAATCGCTAACCGATAACATCATCATTCTACCAAACCTATAATCTAAAACTTCCATATTATTAGGTCACATAATACTCCACATTATTTACCTGTTAGGTCCCATAACATACTCCTCATTAGCGCCCCTCATCTCTCTGGCAAGACCGAAATCAGTAATCTTGAGGGATCGTTTGGAGGCTACAAGGACATTTCGGGCTGCAAGATCTCTGTGGACTATCTTCTGAGATGACACGTATTCCTGAGGAGGGGAAGAGGGGGTTAGTTAGTGACTATTTCGGATAGTCCCCTAGGGGAGTGGGTTTATTTTGGGATGGAAACAAGCCACTCAACCAAAATAATCGGAACCAGCGTGAGGGTCGGATGAATGGGATGTTTTAGTTTAGTCTAGGCGGGTACTTGATTCAGTCATAATAAATCTTGATTCTTCTAATCAGCCACTTGATTTATGTAATTGCTGTAGTTACTACATAATCGATCAAGTTGTACTCGGTCAAACATTCTTTGTCAATGTGGTTTCTCTCTCTCTCTCTCTCTCTCTCTCTCTCTCTCTCTCTCTCTCTCTCTCTCTCTCTCTCTCTCTCTCTCTCTCTCTCTCTCTCTCTCTCTCAATTACAAACTGCACAGCTCCATCAAGACTGTCTGTGCAGGAGCTGCACGGTTCGTGCAACATCAAATCCTAATTACGCTTTTCCCACTCTAATTCATTTTTAGTTGGACACAACGTGTAGTAAGAACGAGTGTACATTTATGTGACAGTCTGTGAGAGGTAAGACGTTGTACGAGTCGAGAGAGAGAGAGTCGAGTGATAGCCTGAGAGAGAGAGAGAGAGAGAGAGAGAGAGAGAGGGAGAGAGAGAGGGAGAGAGAGAGAGAGAGAGAGAGAGAGAGAGAGAAAGAGAGAGAAGGAGTTCGTGTCTGTATTACCCAATTGGGCTAACTACAGGGACACTGTAATTGAAACTAGTTTAACCGTCTGTGTATGTCTAGCTCTTCGAATTTCACACATACTTGTGGGGGCCACCAATTAAAGTGGTTTCTATTCTAAACTCCCCACTGGACACTGTCTCCCCTGCTGCACCATGTAGCGCTAAATATAGCTGCACGTGCTGCAGAGCTGCAGAGATTTGAGTAGCTTGCAATGGTGCAGAAAGTGGGAAATGGAAGCAATAGCACCAGGGTGAACAGAAATAGAATCGGAGAAGAGAGAATGGACATGTGCAAACAACAACAGATAATTAAACAAAGAGCACGAAATGCGCCGACAGGACGGTGCATGGGGCCATGCGGTTGTGAAAATATGTGGACGAAAAACATGTGCAGAGATAGAAACAAAATAATTCGAGGAAAATCTGTGCAGTTGACGGACGTTCAAATAAAAGACAGTTTTCTCGATTTCCCCGCCTTGTCAGAGGAATGGTCGTACAGTATATCGAGAGTTGGTCAGCCATATTGTAGTTAACGGTGAAAGAATTATGAAACACCTACCATTCCAGATGCGATTTGTCGAGCAAAAGCAATGAGGTCCCTGCTGGTGAGCGCCTCATCTGAGCTAGTTCCCAGGTTGGACATCTGCCTGACTGACACTTGGAAACTGTCCCCTGTGTTGGGTTTGTAGGGGAAGGTACCCACAAAGTGGGATCGTGAACTCCTCAGATAGTTCTGATAAGGGGGAGATGTTTTTAGTCAACCACATAAACGGCCACTTGGGCCAAAACATTCTACAGTCTACTTTTCATTTGTTTGTCCGAAAAAGTCAAAAGTATTTCTGCCTGTAGCCCACTATTTTGTTCGAGTGCGTCAGTACTCCAGGAAAGGGGGGAAGAAGTATGATAATACACGTCCCCAAGAATTCTAATGAAGACTTTTTTTGCCCTCCCCCATGTTTTGGCAACACATTTGGTACATGAACTATTCGGGAACTATTCGGACTGTCCAAAAACTCAAATGTTTTCCCGTTTTTACCTGTAGATCTCCGTCTGGCATGTATTGGGTTATCAGGCAGGTTGGTTTTCCCCTCTGTCTACACACACCTGGGGGTGGAGGATCAGGGTTAGAGTTGGTAGGTACAGTATGAGTGTTGATGGAATCATTGTTCATACGAGCTGACCGAATTGAGAAGAGACTCAGGAATGATGAGAGAATATAGTGAGTTTGAGGTCTAATCCGAGGATCAAAGAAGCCCGTTTTGGCAGGGGAAATAAAGAGAAGAATAATGAAAGTATGTTCGTGAGCACCGACTAGATTTATGAAAATAGTGATATTGTGTTTAGTTCGTGGGGCATGAACACGTCCCTATCTACACAAGCGTGTATACCATTTCCTATGTTACCACCACCACCATGCCACCCGGTGAACCATGATATATTTGTTTAGTACAGGGGGGACAGATGTTACTACACCAGGATTATTCATGTTTCATAGAAGGGTCCCATATATATTGTACACTGTGTAAAGTGCAATAAATCCTCCTCCCCTACTCTCTCTATCTCTCTCTATCTCTCTCCATCCCTGTCTGCCTCTCCCTCGTTCTCTCTTTCTTTCTCTCTCTCTCTTTCTCCCTCTCTGTCTCGCAATAAGTGCCACTGCATAGGCTTGATCGACAAATGAAGCTCCTGCTCCAACATTCACTCAGATGAATATATCGATCAGTCCAAAAATGAAAGAATCCTTTCTCTCTCTCTATCTCCCTATCACTATCTCTCTCTTTTTCCCCTTCTCTCATCTTTCTCTCTCCTCTCCCTTGTTCCCCCATCTTTCTCTCACGTGTGCCCCCTGGACACACAAAATACACATTTTCACATAAAACACGCACACTTAACAACGTTATTGTCCTGCCGGGTGCACTGCATACATAACCAATTGTCTCGGGTAGCACCCATAACAAATAACCAATTGTCTCGGGTACTAAATAACCACTTAGTGTTATATTGGTAGCTCGAGAAGTATCTAACTAGTATAACTAGTATATATAGGGAGCACCGAGCAATACTGGGAGATTGTCACTACAGCTTGGAGCATAGTAGAGCTGGGTGAAGAAGTTAGGGAGTATGAAATAGTCTGATTTGCTGCTGTATCTTCCTAGTGATCTATCTTCATGGCGGTGTTAGGGAGCCAGGCAAGTATCACTAATTCTCCGTGTGCTCATGGGATCATTCCGATCTGAGATGGCAGGACTAGAGTGAGACTGGAGGACTGTCACAATCTCCAGCTCCGCACTACCCAACTCCCCCTCCTTCTGTCTGCTGATACTCCTCTCGAAAACAGGCGGTCCAAAGACACTGTCACTCCCCACACTACTCGTCTTGCTGGCGGTGACAGGGCGTGTTATTCGGGATCCCGCGGGAGAGGTCCGGAGCATTTCGACTGTCTCTGATATTACGCTATCAGCTTCACTTCCAGCACCACTGAAGACGGATTCAAAATCACCAATGGTAGTGGTGCTAGAGAATATACTGCCCTTTCCTCCCTTCCCCTTCACACTCTTCTTCTTCTTCCTCTTCTTCCCCTTCTTACCCGCCTCTGATATCTCATCACTCTTCCTGGGGTGGTACTTCAGATCATCTGACAGGTGGTCTGATCTCAACTTGGCAATGCGACCCCGGAACTGCTCCTCGGTGAGCTCTCTCCTCTGATTGGCCTTGTGCAGCTGTAACTTCATTGTATCCAACAGCTTACCAAGGTGCTCCAGCCTACTGAAATCAATCTCAATCTCCCGAACATGCGACTCATACCTCTTCAACTCCCTAAAACTCCGGGTATTCCTTGTCGCTATCTCCTTATCAAAGGACACCACACACTCAGTAGGTGGGATCTTTCCCTTGTTCTTCAGCTCATCGATCATCCCTGTACACCTCTCCAGCTCTGTAACTAACACCTTCACATCCCGGAGAGATGACGTCAGAGATGATAACATGTGGGAGTTATCCTGGGCTAACCTCCTTGCTATACCCTGACACACCTCCACAGCTTCCTCCTGGTTTCCAACGTACTTCTTCAGTCGGGAATTCAGGGCAGTCTTCTCCTCCATCTCTGCTAGAAGTCTCTCATACTCAACCTGGGCTGCATCAAACGAGGCCCTACAGCATGTTTTAGGAGTGGTTAGATCCTCTGGTGTGGTCCAATCTGACCCAGTTGTAGTTGCCGTCCTCCGTCCCTCCATCTTCTTATCCAGGATGTTCGTAGCCAGACTTACTATTTGGGAGTTGAGGAATTTTAGTCTCTCCAGAGCTGACCGGGCAGTGACGTAGGCACTCTCAAAATCATTTCCAAACTCAGGGTGGTAAACCCTGCTGTAGCCATCCTCTCCATCACTCTCCTCTCGTGGTACCAAGGGATCACAGTAGGAGCAAAAGAAGAAATTGAGGTCCTTTAGGACTCCATTCCGCTCCATACAAGCTTCCTTGTACTCGACAATACAGTTTCTAATCTGGCTCTGTCGTTCCTGTAGTTCTACCCTCCCGTTATTCCGCTCCAGCCGGGAATAAGCCTCCTCTGAGATGTCATATTCCTGAATCACATGATTCATCCTGTCCTTTATCTCGAATAAGAGCTCCTTGGTTCGTCTACTGCATGTGTCCCTCCATAGCCGCTCTCCCAGGATCAACTCGTTACGGATGAATGGTGTAGTTGCCATGGTAACCACTAGAATGAGAGTTGGTTATATTTGGATTGGGACAAGGACAGCAGTAAAGGAGGCTGGTAAAGCAGGACAGAAACAAAACAAGCAGTACTGCAGATCTCTGTCAATGTGATTTTGCTTGTTGAAAGAGTATGTATAGAAAACAAGAGAACGAGAGATCAGAAAACAAGAGATCAGAAAACAAGAGAGAAAGTAGATTGAAGAAGAAGAGGAGAGTAAAAACAAGTAAAGCAATCCATGAATGGCAGAAATCTTGACAGCTAACAGTGTGTTCAGAAAATGTAAGTGTTTTTCAAGCTTGCGAAAACAAGGGAGGAGCTGGATTGGACTGTAAAGGACGCTCTCTCTCTCTCTGTCTCTCTCTGTCTCTCTCTGTCTCTCTCTCTCTCTCTCTCTCTCTGTCTCTCTGTCTCTCTCTCTCTCTCTCTCTCTCTCTCTCTCCCTCTCTCAGCTCTATTGCGTGTATGACGCGGCAAGCTCGTCGAGGGAGCATCAACCATCTGATCTCTCTCTATCTCTCTCTCTCTCTCTCTCTATCTCTCTCTCTCTATCTCTCTCTCTCTCTCTCTATCTCTCTCTCTCTCCCTCTTTCTATCTCCCTCACTGTCTCTCACTGTCTCTCTCCCTCTGTAGTGATTAGATTAAAACTATTAGTAGCTCTCTCTCTCTGCGACACCTTGTGATGTCAGATCGTCGCAGGAGCAATCCAGAGTCCAGACCAGCAGATAGAGGGAGAGAAGGAAAATATAGATAGAGAGGGAGAGGAAAAGATAGGATTTATAGAATGCATGCATCAACATGATATTCATGCATTCACTCAACCCAAGCAACAACTGAACTCCGAGAACCTATATCACAAGAGCACTATTGCATCCATTCATTTTATTCAATTGATCCCATTCTCCCCCCTGTATGAATTGTTAAGCAGATTGTAACACGCATTTGATAGTGTGTTACAATTCAAACTGAGAGAGAGAAGCTGTTGCAAGATGCTTGTCACACGCATCTCTGAATACCACAATGAGCGAGTTCTGCTGAACGTTCATACTGTGCGTGGCAAGATGGTAGAGGGAGAGAGACAGAGAGATGTGGTAACCAGTGGTAAATGCAGCTACCCGGTTACAAAACCAATGTTAACTTATCATGTTAACCATGTTATCCAATGTTAACTATTATGATATCCAAATTACATAACTATTAGGTTAACCAATACATACCTAGAACAGGAAGGATGTGGTTGTGAACACCCAGTTTCAGGAGAATCTCTATCTCAGCCAGCAGCTCCTGTCTTACTATCTCATCCTCATCTGATAAGGGGAGGTAGAGGTTAGAATGAGGTTAGGATAAAGTAAGAGAGGGGTTAGAATGAGGTTAGGATGAGGTAAGAGAGGGGTTAGAATGAGGTTTTGACGCATGGAAGACGGTTAGCGTGGTTAGTAAATAGTAGAGGTAAAATGTTTCGGATTGGAAATTAGAAGGATAAAATGGGATTTAAAATAAGAGAAGTGAGACAATGGAGAAGGTCGGGGAGTGAAAGTAAGAAATGAATAGAAAGTGCAGGAGAGAAAAAGGTGAACGAACGAAACGGGTATCATTTCCTGGTGTTCATTATATGCAGGACAAAGTTACCAAAAGAGAGAGTGAGAGAGAGAGAGAGAGAGAGAGAGAGAGAGAGAGAGAGAGAGAGAGAGAGAGAGAGTGAGAGACAACGGGAGAGAATGCAAGGAGAGAGAATGAAAGAATGAAAGAAACGATCAATTATCTGCAGCACATTCTCCAAAAACATCTCTTTCAGAAATAACTCGGTATGCAAAATGGGTTCCGATATTATTTTCTCAACCACTACTCATGCTCAAATACTAATGCACACGAGAGAAGCTGTGCAGTGTGCAGAAAATAGCCGTTTGAAAATGGGAATCATGAAAATGAAAGTTATAAGGTAGAATTACGGTCTTCGAATAGAAGGATAGATTGCATCGGGGAAAGGAACACGATGGAACCACTCCTTCAATTATAATTGTTTCATTCTCACCTTTACAGAGTTTCACAGCGACTGTTTGGGATCCCTGGGGACATTTTAGTCCAGGTGCCTCAGCTCTCATGACTTTACCAAATGCACCCTCTCCAATGGTAGCCTTGAACATCAGAGAATCAAACGGATACTCTTTTGACCTGTAAGTGAAACATAGTTTGAAGTTTTCTTTAGACCTGAAACATTGATCAAGTGTTCAGTGAGAACTATTGTTTTATTCTCTCGTTTAATTCTCTCGTTTAATTCTATGTGATCGAAGGAACATTGAATCTGTCATCAAATGTTTGACTTTCGAACTAAAAGCACTTACTGTTCTCGAAGTGTTTTCGGTATGGTAAATCCTAATTCCCTCTCAATCTTATCGTACACTTTCTTCTTGTAATCTTTCTTGTGGCGTCGGAAGAAGAGGTATCCGAGAATGAAGAAGACACAGAGACACCCTCCTACGATGGCGATCACGACCTTCATGAACTTGTCCGGGCCACCCTTTACCAGTTGTTCAGGTTGTGCTGGGGAGGAGGAGGAGGTTAGTTGTGCTGGGGAGGGGGAGGAGGTTAGTGGTACTGGGGAGGGGGGAGGAGGTTAGTTGTGCTGGGGAGGAGGTTAGTTGTGCTGGGGAGGAGGTTAGTTTTTCTGGGGGGGGGGGGTACTGGTTAGTTGTGTTGTGGTACTGGGCGATTGAGGGAAAAATGTTGTGGGGGTGTTAGCTGTTCTGATGTTAAGGTAATGCTGTATGCGAAGATTGAATACTTAGCTATTTCTTATTCTCAGTGCACTTTCCTATGTGAGTGTTCTGAAAGAATTCGGGGATCATTTTGTTGAAGCATCCCAAGCCTGGATACAGAAGCCTGATAAGAGAAAGAAAGCCGTGGAATATATGATTGTGAGCCAGACATATACAACGTAGGGTTACAAAGTGGAATATTTCACTCCCCTGAACGTATAATATGTTTTAGTGAGAGACGCTTTGCTGGCGGGCCTTTAAACTACAGGGCTTCTCCAGCAGGGTGAGAGAGAGAAAGATAGAGCGAGAGAGAGAGAGAGATAGAGGGATAGAGCGGGGAGTATGTGTATTAGTATGGTAGAGAAAGCACGAGAAATGTGTGATGGCGCCTTATACGCCTCCTTGTAACAATGAATGGCATGGCATTGGATAACTCTGTGTTAAAAATCAGACGCACTCCTTTCCTTTATCACAACTCTATCTATATCTTCCCAACAGTCTTTCTCTCTATCTCTCTATATCTAGCGATCTATCGGGCAGGTGAGTAGAACTTCGCTCCTAATAAAAGGCTGCAATAAAAGGCTGCATTAAAAGGCTGCAATAAAAGGCTGCAATAAAAGGCTGCATTAAAAGGCTGCAATAAAAGGCTGCATTAAAAGGCTGCAATAAAAGGCTGCAATAAAAGGCTGCAATAGATCACGTATCCAACTTGACTAAAGCAGGAGATATACCGAATCGTCCTCCCCTAATAGTGTTTTGTTTCACGTATCGGTCTGACGGTCTCTACCACAAGCGGTAGAGAGACCGAATCACCCGCCCTTAATTATAGTAATTCGTGCCACGTATCCAACTAAACCATAGGCGGTAGATAGACGGAGATAGAGAGTTAGAGAGGTGAGAGTGAGAGGTGAGAGTGAGAGAATCATGGACGACTAATCAAGTATTGTATCACGTTTCATGATATCCTCTAATTAATTAAATGAAAGGCGGTTACCTATAATTTGACCTAATCGGTGCCAATACGTGATTACTGATTTTCTACCGTTATTCGCCAATAGTCTTTATATTATGTAGGGTAAACCGGGGCAAAATGGTTAACTTTTTACTTAATCGGTTCTCACTCCCATTTAAAAAAAGATACAATGAAAAAAATTATATAGGATTAAAGTTCATTATTTTATCTTTCAAATAAGATAAATTTCAACTATAGGGACCATCATTTACTTAACTAAATAACTAATTGAAAAATTTTGGTCGGAAAAATTGGTACCGGGGCAATTCGAGCATCACCAATAGGAGTGCTTTATTTCGTCACGTGGGAGTCACGTGAACGTCCTCACAACACCAGAAGAAGATTCCCGCCTGGTGTTGTTAGAGGTGGGGGCAATTCGAACAATGTAATCTACACGCAATCTACACGCTGGTCGTTCTTGCTCGAATTGCCCCGGTATCACGCGTGATCACGTGGCACAAAGAACTGCACATCATTGGCCCGGGAGTTAACCAAATTGCCCCGGTGTGTTAACCAAATTGCCCATGTTCGAATTGCCCCGGTTGTTCGAATTGCCCCGGTAATCTTAATTTACCAGAATTTGGAATGAAAACATGCGAATATTTAAATAATTTTTATACCATCTGAAAGCTGATATTATTAGCTTTCAGCTGGTTTTTTCAAATCGGAAATTGACCAACTTAAACCGGATCTAGAGCCTATTTAGTGGTAACGGGCAGGCTCGAACGAGCAGTTTTCTTCTGGAGATAGGATGACGTCATTATGATAGCTTAACTAGGTGAGAGACGGGCAGTACTATGTTCGAATTGCCCCGGTTGTTCGAATTGCCCCGGTTTACCCTACACAATTCAGTAGAGCGGAATCACACATAATACTATGATAGGTGAACCAAGTGGTTGGGTGGTTCATCTGTCATTGTGCTACACGCTCAATCAATAGATCTACCCTACAACATTAGACCAATACTCTCAGTAGTTACTGACTACCTCTACTGAATCGTGGATTGATACGGAAAGACTAACAGAGAATACATAGCGGTAGAGAATCACGTATCGGGACCGATGAGGTCTCATTGTCAATTGGTAACCGCTTTTCATTAGAGGATACCATGGTACGTGATACCATACCGTGATTCTGATTTTTCACTCTCTCAGTTCTCACTCGTACTCGCTCTCTTTATCGCCTATGGTCTAGTTGGATACGTGACACGAATCACTATAATTAGGGGAGGGTGATTCGGTCTCTACAGCCGATACGTGATACGAAACACTATTAGGGGAGGACGATTCGGTCTATCCCCCGCTTTAGTCTGGTTGGATATGTGATCCCGTGCAGCCTTTTATTGCAGCCTTTTATTGCAGCCTTTTTCTGCAGCCTTTTTCTGCAGCCTTTTATTGCAGCCTTTTATTAGGAGCGAAGTTCTACTCACCTGCCATCTATCGTTCTCCCTATCTCCCTCTATCTCTCTATCACGCTAGCAGTCTCACATCCCAGGCAGTATGGGAGCCGATGACACACACACACTGCATATATCACCCTTCCAGAAAAAGAGGTCTCCCGATTCTCACAGCAGGGTGAGAGAGAGAGAGAGAGAGAGGGAGAGAGAGAGAGAGAGAGAGAGAGAGAGAGAGAGAGAGAGAGAGAGAGAGAGAGAGAGATACCCGATGACATTGTGTCATCTTGAGAGAGGGTTCACACAGTCACTTGATGACAGTCTATACCCTACAACATGTGATGAAACGTGAAACAATATAAACACTACCAAGCAGCTCGGTAAATTTATTGGTGTTTTAGAGAGGGAATCAATGAGTTGTTTTTACTTGTTCCTAGACACTATGCTAAATGTATGAGGTGTCTCGGAATTAATCAGTATTTTAAGTTTTTTTTAGACGAAACCACCAGATACTTTGGATGGAATAATAATGATGGAATTACAGTAGCAACCACCAGATGGTGTTCTCAGAATGAGAATACCCCAGCTGGTACAATATATTTTGGGATATGATGTCAGTCTCTCTCTTCTGTTGCTAAGAATGGAATGTGGTTAATTTGATCGCATCCAGTTACTATGAGATTAAAATATTTGTGTGATTTCATATATTCGAAATGAATTAGGTCATTTGGGAAATGAGAAACAGGGCACCAGAGATGGTATTGACATCTCTAAAACAACCCCCTTATATTTTGAATGATGACTCAATCCCCAGATAATTTGGTTGAACCAATCCAATATATTGAAAAACATTATCCAACTAATAATATAACGTCATTGCAGTAACAAGTGAAAACTTTCACGCCCAACCCCGCACATAGGCAAAGTATGAGTTAAACTCTAAAGTTTTTGTAACTTACTGGTTGTATGGCTGATCGGATCACTGTACGTAACACCCAGGTCATTCTTGGCTATAATGTACACCGAGTACATGGTCCCAGGAGAGAGCCCTCTAAGGGTGTGTTGAGTGGGACAAACACCTCCCTTGCACGGGATCTCTATCTCTATCACCGCATTTACTGAGAACTCTGGGGAAAGATATGGTTTATTATTTGAGGATTTTAGTTATTATTCCTCAATTTTAGGAAACAAATCAGATAATAATTTCCAGTATAATATGTATTGCTTGTTTGTTCATGATCTATCAGCAGCACAGCACTGGGTGACGTGTGTATAATTAACATGGTGTGCACACCAGTGTAAAACAATGGAGGGATCAGGAAACAAGGAGAGAGAAAGAGAGAGAGAGAGAGAAGGAGAGAAAGAGAGAAGGAGTGTTCTCTCTCTCTCTTCAATTGCTACACATCATGATAGAATATATATATTGGCAACTGTAGTATTGGGAAATGTAGTACAATGTTGGGAAATCAAATCAATTTCCCAACCCAATAAAATAATTCCATCAAGATTTAAATCCTTCACTCACCGTCAGTAATCTGTTGGCCCTCTGGTTCAGCTTTAATTCTGATATCCGTTACATTGGTATCCGTCTCATTACTCAGTTCCCAGCTAACCAGCAGACTGTTCCTGGTTGTCGAGTTCTTGTCAATGAGGATCGATATCGGCTTTGGAGGCACATCTGGAAGGAAACAGTTAATTGGTTAATTGGTTAATTGGTTCAATTGTTAATTGGTTAAATGAGATGGAGAAGTTATGGACTCATATATATATATATGAGACGGTGAATGATTGTTGGGCAAGTTGTTGTTGATATTTGCAAACTACAAGCTGCACCACCTTGTAATTGATACTGTTATCTCCCAGCCAGCCGCTTTTTTATTTCACCGGTCTTAATCGTCTCGGTAAAAACTGCATGTCTAATTTTCTGAACATATGTAAACTACATATTCCACATAATGATGCATCTCGTTCAACACCTCCAATCTTATCATATTCCCCTTTCTAAATCATCTCGGTCCCAGTCTCTCTCTCCCTCACTTCACTGCTACTCAGACAGCAGAAGATTCGGCGGCCTCTGATTGGCTGGTACAAACCACGTGACCGTTAATGCTGTGCTCTGATTGGCTCACTAAAGGTCACGTGATACGCTGCCCGATTTTATCAGGGTATACCCGACTCTAATTCTCTAACTAGCTCCCTTTGACTGATAAGCACAGAGGGAGAGAGTTGGACGAAGTAATGAGAGAGGGAGGAAAAGAAATGGGGAGAGAGAAAAAGGGGGAGAGAGAAAAAGGGAGAGAAAGATAGGGAGAGAGAAAGATAGAAAACTCTCAAGTGACAGTGTATGATTTGACAGTGATCTCGCGGAAAGCTGCACCTCGCAAGTACGGTATAATAATGCGGGGATTTTGGAAAAGGGCTACAAAAAATTGCAGCATACTGTGCAGCAACCACACCCCGGAATATTATCTTTTAGAAATTCTCTACTTCTCTCTTTTTCTCTCTCTCTCTATCTCCCATTCTCTTGTTCTGTTTTCCAAACTATCTGGCCGTGACAATTGCCCTGTGAGATAGCGAATGAGACACAACACAGCTACTTGTGGAAAAGAGAGAGACAATAGAAAATTCATAAAATCCTATTCGCTCTCCAGCCATTGCAGTCAGCAATTTATCTCTCTCTCTCTCTCTCCCTCTTTCACACTATCTCTCATTATTTCAAATTAAAAGAGCTTGGGCGTGAAGTGGAAAACATTAATTTTAAACAAGTTTAAAGTTATTAATGAGGAGAGAGAAAGAGAGAGAGAGAGAGAGAGAGAGAGAGAGAGAGAGAGAGAGAGAGAGAGAGAGAGAGAGAGAGAGAGAGAGAGAGAGAGAGAGAGAGAGAGAGAGAGAGAGAGAGAGATACCGGATGTAGACGACTAAACTCACCTATCACACTCAGTGGAAACTTGGTCGAGTGAAATTTCACTTGAGTCCTTTTATCCGAGTATTTACACCAGAATACACCTGAGATGGAGGGGAGAGAAAGATTAGAAAGGGGACACCAAAGGGGGCTTAATGAGAGGGAGGGTGCGCGACACCATTGATTGATGCATCGGAGATGAAATCTATCCCCCTCCCCCACGGGGGGAACGCTTTAACCTTTCTTACATCAGTTAAATTCAGCATGAAAAACCCTATGGTTTCACATAATCAGGGGGTAAAGGGGATTGGTCTGTAGATAGGGGGAAAGAGAAAAGAAAAGAGAAAAGATGGGTATAAAGAAGATAGTATATTTGAGAGGGGTGGGGAAAAGGGGGGCGGTACTTTAATTATCCTATTTGGGGGCAGCAGCACTAGCATCACACAATATGTACGGTGGGGATCGGCCCTAAGTAATCTAAATAAGACTTGATTGTCCAACACAGCTTGTAATAGAAAGGAGTTGAGATACCGCACTCCAGAGAATAAAAGAAAAGAATATAATGTTTCCCCACCCCAAAAATAAAACCCACAGGACCATTACAATTACTAAAATTAAGGAAACAAAATTGAACATTACCATCATCGGATCGTTTGAGGGAGGGAATTATCAGTTTGTTCTCCTTGTAGACATATCGGTTATGTGGTTGTACCAGCTTCTTTTCCCCCCCTTTACCCTTCCACGCTCGAAGGGGGAGGAGAGTTTTATTGACAATTCCCAAAAATTTAAATTTGAATGGTTGCATGGCTATATTGGCTATCCAAAAGTTGTTGTTGAGCAGATTGTTTTCCACCGATGGGAAAAGGCAAAACTTTTTTGACCCCCCCCCCCTCCCCTTGGCCCAAAAACCTTTTTCAAAATCGAAATGCCCATATTTTCCCCAGTTTCCAA
>CM035358.1:3834613-4004613 GCA_020137815.1 Hormiphora californensis
AAAAAAAAGATGGGAAAAGAAGATAGGACAACAGGAGTTCCTTGCCAAGGGGTTGGAGACCATCGAGAACTTGCCCAACTAGGATCCAATACTGCACTTTAGGCCTTCTTTCCTAGTTCAGCCAATAATTGATAGAACGATGGTGAGAGAGAGGAGAGAGAGAGAGAGGAGAGAGAGAGAGAGAGAGAGAGAGAGAGAGAGAGAGAGAAATAAAATAAGGAAACCGTACAGTGACCGTTCAAAAAAGTCCGGGGACATTTTTAGTGTTTCTATGTCGATGGTGAGAATAACGCGGGGAGAGAGACTACACTGGAGAGAAGGAGACTCTCCACTGGAGAGAGAAGGAGACATACCGACTTTATACGTGTACCTATTTTTGGATTTTAAAAAGAGAAAGAACTGAAACAGTGGAAGATATTCGGGGGAATTAACTTTCTAGTAGAATTGTAATAACCAGGCTCTGTGACGTGAAACAAAGATAGAACAGGGTGGAATTAGTCCAGGAACCAACTAAATTTAGGAGCATTTTGCCACATTTTGGACGGAGTCCAACAACTCACGGTAAGTAGTTTGTAAGTTACTTACCCATTCCCTATTCAGTTCATACAGAGACAACCCATTCATAAACCACATGATATTATTGGGGTTGTCCATGCTGTGTTTGCACTCCAGCGTTAGTTCTTCTCCGTATATCGCCTCTTTTCCTAGTCTTGGGACTATCTTTGGTTTACCTGGTTAGGTTGGGTGTTAGGGGGGCTGGTGAAAGAGAGTGTTTTGCAATTCGAGATCAAGAACCAGCAAAAATACCAGTATCTCAGAAAATGTACTAATATTTGCAGATTCTTGATCAAATGTCTTGCATTTTCAACGAGTATTATTTATACAAAAACAGGCGCATTGGCTCAGCTAGCAACTACAATATCAACTCCATAACGTGCTAAAAACATGCTTTATTGTATACCACGTGCTTTGTTTTCAGTCACAACTTTTGTGAAAACTTGGGGCCGAGAGAGCGAGATCAATAATTGGGTAGAATTTGAGAGTGTGAGAGTTGAAATTATTTCGGCCCCGTGTATAACACACAACAATCCCCTCACACACACACACACACACATGCAGCACAGCAGGACTCTAAAATGGGATCACTTTGTTTATCACGTGAGAGAGAGAGAGAGAAGTTTCCGCGTTAACACGTTACCTTTCTCGAAGGGTAACTGCCCTTTCTCAAAGAGAGGGATAACGTTCGCTTTCTATCCGTATTATTTTTGGGATTCTCCAAAAAAGGAGGTATTTGTAAAAGTAAAATCAGGTAGGACAGAGGACGAATCACGACATGTAAAATCACAGTTTGTATTTGAAACATGAAAACCGACAAAAAGACTGAAGGAGATAAAATTTTCGAAGGGTATAAATCTGTGGTAGAGAGAAGTAAAAAAGTGATAAAATGATCGCATTTTGGAGTCCCCGATTCAGTACTTTCTACCTTGGAGCTTGAGGGTTAGGGCAGCGGTGGCCGTGGTATCATCAACAGTGTGTACTGTACAGATATACTCCCCGGCGTGTGAAGTTGAAATGGGGTTTAGGTAAAACTTCTGTTCTTTTGATCTGTAACAAGGGAGAGAGAGAGGGGAGTTATATCAATGAAGAAGTAAAGGCTTCATTTAGAGTTCATAATTTGTCAGTGATTGTCATGTTTTGTGGGTCTATGTTATACTCTCAGTAATGCATGTATACACATGTGAGGTGCACCCTCTCAGAGAATGACGTCATATGCTAATAAACCCACCCACTATACTAACACACCCTCATCCTATTTCTCTCTCTTCCTTCCTGTCACTCATGACGTAATAACTAATGAATAATATCCATACCCCTATTTTTCTGTCGCTGCACGTGACTAGCGAGATAAGGTTTCAATTTAATATCGGGGGTAATCAGAAACCAATTCTAACGCTTCCTCCATTTTTAGCGCTGATCTAATGTAATAAAGTAGAACCCCTTGGAAACGGGAAGTTGAGAGAGAGAGAGAAAGAAAGAGAGAGACAGAGGGAAAGAGAGAGACTAAAAAAGTCGAAAATAAAATCCTCTGCTAATGGGGCAGCCGCTGAGTGAGATGGTCAAAACAAGATCATCCATTAGCAAGCAAGAAGTCTTCTCTAGCTGTTGCCTCCTCATTTTCAAAGGTAGCATGCTATTCAATATCTCTCTTTCTCTCTCTCTCTCTCTCTCTCTCTCTCTCTCTCTCTCTCTCTCTCTCTCTCTCTCTCCCCTCTTCTCCTCTCTCTTCACAGCCAGCTTGAACCCAAACCGTTTGTGTGATTGGGACAATGTGCCCCCGTCCAGTCTGATTGAGAAAAAGGAAGTGAGCAGCTACTGAACCCAGGTCAACTCCCCCCTCTCTCTCTCTCTCTCTCTCTCTCTCTCTCTCTCTCTCTCTCTCTCTCTCTCTCTCTCTCTCTCTCTCTATCAGGGGTGGGGGGTGTTGGCGTCACTACTAACAGGGTGAAGTGTTTGTGTGGGGGGCAGCTAATTGTCTTGGGAACGTGCACCTCCTTTAAAGCACACCGCAACGGAAGGAAGGGGCGCATGCTTTGTTTCGATAGTACCTCCCCTTCTTTCTGTCGGTGATTAGCTGTAGTTAAAGAAAGAATAGAGGGGGATCCGAATTATATATAAGGAGACATTTGGAGGGGAGTTGAAAAGTGTGAGAAAATTCAAAATACTCTGACAGTAGAGAGAGAGCGGAGAGAGGATGGACTGGACAGAGAGAGAGATGGGATAATTTGAAGGGGGTTGCTGCTGATTTGTTTTCACCATCTCCGTACCAGGTTTTACATTCCCGAATAACAAAAGAGAGATGAGGGCGAGATAAAATGTAAAGTAACGTGATCCCAGACTATTATTGATGGGTCCAATCAAGAACCATACATTGTTCTGTCTAGATGTTAGATAACTATCCAGGATCGGTCTATCTGTTTGTCTATCTGTTTGTCTATCTGTCTGTCTGTCTGTTTGTCTATCTATCTGTCTGTCTATCTGTCTATCTGTCTGCCCACTACTAACTTTGTATCTAGTCGGTCAGCTGGCGTGAAGGGTTCCCCATTGAGGGTCCATGTGAAGTTCCGCACTGTTGAGGTACCATTCCAGCTGCATTTTAACCTCTTCTCGTCACCCTGACAACATCGCATTAGTTACCATGACAACACAATCAAACTTTATGAAACCATGACAACACAATCAAACTTTATGAAACCATGACAACAACACAATCATATGAAACACTGTTTTCCCAACTGATAAAATACACAATGAATTCACAGTGCACTATCAGGTTACCCAACAAAACAACAGAGGGTCCATGTGAAGTTCCTTACTGTTGAGGTACCATTATATTACCTGTCGGGCTGTGTATGTTCCACGTTGTCCGTATACCTCACACGCCTGATCCATCACAACTGATGCCACACCTGAAAACACATGAAGGGGTGATAATGAGAGAGAGGTGGAGATAATGAGAGAGAGAGGAACCAGAGAACGATATATGTAATGGAGAGAAAAGAAGAGAGATAGAGGGGAGTCAGTAGTCGAATGTCTGTCAGTAGGTGGAGACAGAATGTCTGTATGTCACCACCACTGCCACCATGGCACTATATAGTGCTGCAGTAGTGTACCACTAGTATTACACGATCCCTACTCACTCTTTTGACATTCCACGACTGCAGGTGTTAGGAGAAGGAACGCTCCAATATAATACATCCATATTCTCATCTCTAGATAATATGAGTAACAACATGGTAACCATAGTAACAAAATGGTAACCATGGTAACAACAAGGTAACCATGGTAACAACATGGTAACCATGGTAACAACGAGGTAACCATGGTAACAACATGGTAACCATGGTAACAACGAGGTAACAACAAGGTAATAAACCATATTATTTGATACTAGGCCCCGTATCATATATGGTACTTTTCAAGGCCCTGTATATGTAATGTGCATGTGTTTAGGGACGTTGAGGGGGGTCACGGAAGCTTTTGACAGACAGAGGGTGAGATGTGTGTAGACCCCCATCTCACACTTTTATAATTCTCTTTACAGGACAGAGGCAACAAGACAAGAAGGCAACGAGTTCAAAAAATAAAGAAAATGGAGGCAACAAGTTCAAAAAAAAGAAAAAAGGAGACAAGAATTCCAAAAAGAGGCGACGTGTTCTGCAAAACAGGGCGACACACAAATTAGAAAAGGAGATGACCGTTATGAGACATAATATGGACAGGGGGAGAGGGAGAGAGAGAGAGAGAGAAAGAGGGAACAAGACAGAGAGAACCCAAAAATCTAGAAGAGATAAGAAGGGATAGCAATCCGATACCCAGAATAATTTTCTCGTCACATTGGCGACTGTGAAAAGTTGACAACCCTCAGGCTAGAGAACTGTTACAGTCACATGGAAAGATGGGTCTCTCTTAACAAGAGGTACCACTGTTTTGGCACTCATGTCGACCCCTCGTCTCTCTTAACAAGGGGCACTACAACAGTAACTGCACTGTGTTTTGGCGCCCTTCTTGTCGGCCAAGATCAATAAGAGGAGTTGGTAAACGCTGTCAGTTGTAAATTCTGTAAAAAAAGGGGAAATAAGTATCAAGGTTGCCGGTTGGGTGAGGGGCTGTCACAGCAAAGTATCGAAAGATTGGATCACAGAATAATAATTCTAATATATTCCCAATACATAAAATGATTAAACGGCGCCCTCTCTCTGTTCCTACCCTCTTCCTGTCTCAGAGGTCCTGTCTTTCAACAGATATCTGCATATTATATGTATCATCGGGGGTATGATCTCTCAACGACTTCCAAACAACCAATCACATCGCTGGAAGCATGTCACGTGATCGCCATGAACCAATCAGGAAGCAGCTTGGTGTGCATAGTATGTCGGGACGGGTTGTAACTACAGGACTTGGCCGTGATCACTCTCAAAACACATACAATTCAACTCAAAATCGTCGCAGCATACATAACACCGTTGTTAGCGACGAAGGTTGTCTCATACACTACATGGCACGGTCGCGAGATAGAATATTTACCAAGCCTGATAGAAGAGCTACAGAATGATAAATAAACTAGAAAAAAACTAGAAAAAAAGAAGAGTTATTACAATAGCTGGGAGAGGAGGGGAAGTAATAAAAAGGAAGGGGCTGAGTGTATGTACCGTAATGGAAATGTGACTGGTATGCAAGGATTCACCGCTAGCCTTAAAAGCTTTCTTGCTATAATAAGAGAGGGGCTCTCTCTCTTTCTCTACCTCTCTCTCTCCTTCTCTCTCTCTTCTCTCTCTCTCTCTCACCGACTCTCTCTTCCTCTTGTCTCCTAATTGGTCCAATCTTTCCGACAAATCTAAGTAAAAAGAAGCTCTCGTCAAAGTATAAAAGTGGTGCTGAGAGGGGTTCGGGACGAGGGCCCCTCTTCTACTAAGATGAAACTGCTGCAGGCGTGGTAGTAAACAAGACGAAATTGGATTTTAATTCAAAGTTAATTCTATACACGGGCCTGAAGAGCTTACTACTACTGGGAACGCTACACAAATTAGGGAGAGAGATGGGGAGAGAGAGAGAGAGGGAGAGAGAAAGAGAGAGAGAGACGAGAGAGAGAAGAGAGAGAGAGAGAGATTGAGATGAGAGAGAGAGAGACGAGAGAGAGAGGGGGGGGGGGGGGGGGGGGGGGGAAAAAGAGATGGAGAGAGAGAGAGTGAGAGGAGAGAGGAGAGAGAAAGAAGAACAAGAGAGCAGAGAGAGAGAGATGAGGAGAGAGCGAGAGAGCGGAGAGAGATGAGAGCGAGGAGAGAGAGAGAGAGAGAACTAGACTTGCGGGCACCTAACAACAAAACTTCCAATCATCGGACCAATTATCGGATTAACCACTGAGAAAAGAGAGAGTGAATGGCTGAAAGAGGGGGAGAGAGGGGAGGGTGGAACCTAGGGGTGTAGCGTTGCACTGTCTATACGTCTCACACATATGGCGCAAAAAAACTAATTGATTGGCTCCGAGCACAAAAAAAGGGTTGAATATATCTTATAAACCTTGTAAACCGCAATATTCCCCGACAAACCCAAGGGCCCACCAAGGGGTGTAACTGGGTATCTTAGATTGCAAAATTACAAAGGTTCAGAAGGTCCTACTCAAGACACGAAAATGCAAGAAGAACACACCAGGTTGGAATGTAATTTCTGATATATGCCACCCTCTCTCTCTCAGAATTATAGGGTGTGGACAAATGAGGGTAGGTCACACAACATGTTAGGGGGGTCACAAACACACAAAGTCGTTACAATGTTGCAGAGGGAGAGAGGTGACGTAACATATATCCCAAAATGGCGGTGAAGAGATCATTGATTGAGCTGGACACCTGTGTGGCAAGATTGTAACTCGATCTCTTAAGTGATCAGAGTGGGAGAGGGGGCCATTACCAAACAAAGAAGAAGGTTGTTGGTGAAAAACGCTAGAAATTATATGCTCCTGCAAGTGGGTGCGTTTAAACTTTTCTACGGCTTATCCACAGCACAGTAAATATACGCCCACCGAGGGTAAGAGAAAGAGAGAGAAAGGGATAAAGAGAGGGGAGAGCGAGAGAGAGGGAGAATTACTTTACGTTAGGATCCAGCACAAGAGAAATTATAAAAATTCGGCGGCGCCAGAAGTGAGACGGTGCACTGGGCCTATTGTAGCAGGAGGGATAGAGAGAAAAAAGATAGAGAAGGAGAGAGGGAGAGAGAGAGAGAAGGAGAGAGGCTGAGAGAGAGAAAGAAAGGAAGGGCTCATTAGGCAACGCTTCCTTTTCAGAAACATGCTAAATCAGTTTCTACTATCCAGTGATCAGCTTATAAATAAACGACTTGGAGAATGACAGACTGAGTGGTGAGAGAGAGGGAGAGAGAGAGAGAGAGAGAGAGAGAGAGAGAGAGAGAGAGAGAGAGAGAGAGAGAGAGAGAGAGAGAGAGAGAGAGAGTGAGAGAGAGATAGAGAGACACACAGTGTGGATTAGGAAACACGTTGTATGGATTTGGAGGGTGACATAATGAACATTGATTCATCTGTGGAATGCAGTGCTAGGACCCTACTAGCACACTACAGACGCTGTGGAACTCAAAGAAAGAAATAAAAGGGGGGTGGTCTTGGAGAAGTAGAGACTCGTGTTTGTACCCCTCTGAGGCTCTGAGTTGAGAGGAATATATCTAGAAAATCAATGTGATTCATATAACTCAGATACAGAAGACAGGTAGATACATGACGCTAATATCTGTCATATATATCACTAAAACGGCGGCGGAGATACGAAAAAAGAAGCCGAAATTAAAGTAGTGCATTCCATGATATATGACGAGAAAAGGGATGGAGCTGCTCTCTTTAAAAGGCCACCGTAAACAACAAGAGCACGGGTGGTGGCGCCGAAAAAAGAGTTGAGGTGGGATCTGGGGGTAACATGATACAACTATAACTAACGACACGAGATCTCACAACCACCAACCTCTTCTTTCTATATTTTCCTCTCTTTTGCCCTCTATATATCTCTCTATCATCCTTTTTTCTCTCTCTGCATCTCTTTCACAAGTAATTTTATTTCTCTCACTCTCTTGTTTAGACGTATCTCCCTCTCTCGTACTCCATTTATTTAATATCTAATTAGTATTTCTCACGTTCTCTAAGGACATCAAAAGGTAATGAAAAGTATGTTAAAAAGGGGAACGGGAGACCCCTAAAAATACTACACCATGAGAGACGTGAGGTTCAAAGGGATTTAGCTGAGCCCCCTTCGACTAAGATAAACCAAACAACCCGTGATATAAATCTATTGCCTTTGAAACTTGACTCTCTCTCACGGCTGCTGCAAAGCTACTACCCACCCTCCTGCTACTCAAGTCTGGTGATAAGAAATGTCAGAGAGAGGGGATGTTCCTTGCAATATCAGAAACCTCAAAATCACCCCTCAGAAAGGATGGGCAGACGCTCCCGGATATATGAATTAGGTCACAGGAATTATAAACATTATCAGGGATCTGCAACTACTGAATTAGCTACAACTACCGATCTTGGGAGGCTTTCTTCCATAGCTGTCAACAGATGCAGTTGTGCCGAGCTGAACAATCTCCTCGATGTATCTTCCACATTTCGTCAGTTATTGTCAGTTAGTGTTCAGACAGGGAAAACAGAAGGATTTGACGTTGCTGAGACAGCGATAGATAGAGGGGAAGGGAGGAAGAGGAGCAGTAGACTTACCCGCGTGGACATCGCTGAGGAGGTTTAGCAGCGAAACCAATCCGAGAATCCGTATCCAATCCATTACAAAACGGTTTATCGAGACATAACAAAATTCTGACTGGAAAATATATTTTTGTGATGAAATAGCATGTCCAGAGACAGCTGGGGGATTATACCGTAGATGCACTGTGACGTTTTGTGTTGACATAAAAGTGAAAATTCTGAAACACTTTTTTAGGAAAGTACGATATCTCTGGGGATGTGCAAGGGAGGCGTCAGATACATTTGCGGTTTGTCGACAGGCCTAAGCGCAAAATAAAATTTCATACGATCATCTAACAATGGGACTAAAACAAAAGCAATCAAACAAAGTGACAACTGTCGGGCGCCGTTACGATCTGGGTGTTTGGTGGCCTGTTTACTGCAGGTGCGCACTTCCAAAAAAGTTGAGTCACTGAAATGGCTGTAACCACCAAACCACTCCACCCTTTTGGCTAATTCAAAGTTTATCTGCTAGGAAATGTCAAGGCTTAACCTTGGTAACAGCGCTTTTCAAGAGTTTTGAGATTTTTGGATTCGCGGTTTTGAAATTTTAATTTTTTTGACAAAACTCTTCGACGCGAAACTTTTTAAAACTTGGATCTTCATAATGCGAGGCATTTTTACTATTTTATTTGGAACGCGCGAATTTTAAAAGAAAAACAAACTGCGCGGCTTTTATGTTTAATGGAAAAAGCAAAATTTCAGGCAAAATTTCAGGCAAACTTTTCCAAAAATTTTTAACGTGGTTTTCTGATTTCGTCTTCGCCCGCGCCCTCGCCATACTTGCGTAGGTCCTAGTGTACTCTCGTTGAAGCCGGATTCTTAATAGGATACAAATAAAAATGCAAACTGAAAATTAGATGTGTATGTTCCACTTAATTGGTCAACCTGCGTCCTGCAACTGCCGGGAACCTGTAGCCAACTACCGTAATATGAACTATGACCTCACCTGCTAAGTGCTAGCACTAGTGATTCACTTTGAAATAAACTTGAAACAAATGTTTACGAAAATATAATTTGCAGCGAAGAATCAATTACAAATCAATAATATCACATTTAAACACACACAGAAACTTGTTTAATTTATTGCTCGATCTTTTGTCTCTACTTGAAGAAAGAATGATAACAATGCAGCTGCCGACGACAGCACTGCTAGTCCTAGAATGATGAACCAGAAATAGTCCATACTGAGGGTGATGGCTGGGATAACTACAAACAACGATGCTATTCGCCCGAAAGAGAAAAAGCATGATAAGAATAGTCCCCTAATACTGGTGTCATAGTATTCGCTAAGGTAGATTAGAATCACGATAAATACCCCGGCGTTCATGAACCTTACCAAGAACAGGTCCACCATAACTTTTAATCGTCCCCCACAAATCAGCAGTGAAATGATACACAGAGTCTCCCCTACTGACCCGATCCTGAGAGAGAGGAGACGGGAAACTAAGGCAGCAATAATAGTAAACACTAGGTTTCCTATTATCTCCCCTATAGTACTGACACTCAGAGCTAACAGTGCCTCCCCAGAGTAGGTGTGACACTTTTCCGTTTTTGTGACATTAGTTTCGTGACAATATCCCTCGTTAAACATCCTAGGTGCACCCCACGCACTGAATGCCCAGACCATGAACGCTAAACATGTGGTAATAAGGAGTGCTACAGAGTCAAATACAAATGCCTTATCACGGGGTATAGCACTCAGTTCCAGTTCCTGTGGATTTCCAACATCATGTTTTGTCAGCTCGCCCTCAGGTAAATCTCTCCCATTCCTCTCACTGATCACATCCAGGGATTTCCGGCCGTCTTCAAGTCTGTCACATGCCACCTCATAAAACGGGCTCTCCGGCTGGAAGATGAAAGTTACAGCGGTGATTAAAGCAGGGATAGATAGGATCACTAGCACAACTCTCCAGCCAAGTGTTTCTAGGGTGTAGTAACACAGTATAGCACTGATGAAGGAACCGATAGCCCACGCTAGGAATTGATTTCCAATGTTCCAGGCTCTTGTTGCTGTGTCTGTTGTTTCTGTTGCATACACCGACACAATACACGACATCGTCTCAAAGGCACCCGTTGCTAGAAACCTTAAAGCTATGAAAGACCACACATTTCCTGCACCGGCCGAGAGAAGAGCGAAGATTCCTCCCATCGCCAGAATTACGATTGCGGGAGTCTTCCGGCCTAATCGTGTGGTAACATAAGAGCCAATAAAACCTCCGATGATGGCAGCGAATATTGTTGAAATTGGAAGGAGTATCATAACGGTGTCAGTCAGATTCCACTCACACCTCAGTTTTGGTAGAATGATACCCATAACCATGATCTCAACCCCCTCAACAAACTGAGCGGCACCGGTTGAAAGGACTATGAAGCCGTTACCCCAACCAAATCCCATGTGGTCCAGACCCTGTTGGACTGTGAAGGTTTTAATGGCGGGTGGTGTTGTTGTTGGTGATAGGGATCCATAGTTGGACATGAGAGCAATTCAAAACAGAGAGAAATGTTTGGAGACAGAGAGAGAGAGGTAAATAGAGAGAATCATAGATAGAGAACAATTAGAAAAGTCTCCAAATGTAAAAAACGGGCCGTGGTTTATGATTATTTTATTCAAGGTCACATACTATACGAATGCCAGCAGGGACCTTCTACTAGGATCACTTTTTACATTTCAAGATCCTTAGGATCGTAAGTTTGGATCAGGAGATGGATTATATCTAACTCCTAACCCACTCTTTAGTTTATATCACATGATGGCTAGGTGATAATGTCGTGAAATGAGCCATGGCCTCTCTAATCAGGCGACTTTCCCGCAAGTGGCGGCTCCCAAACCTCCCAAAACCCATCGATACCTACTGTGAGGACGACTTCGGGGTCACTTCTGTAAGTTTAGAAATTCTTCTGGGTCACTTCTGTAAGGTTAGAAATAGCCGTGATAACTAGTCGGGACTTGCAATTTTTGCTATCCATTTTTCAAGGGTTAGATTTGCGATTATTTAACCCTCCTCCCCCCTCTCCCAGGTGTTTAAACATGGCTACCCCACGGATCCTAGCTGTTTTACATTCGACCCAGCAACCCGGTTACTAGCTATCGGTACCCGGGGCGGGTTTGTAATGCTATATGGTCGACCGGGCGTGGAGCAGACTTTTGTACATGATCCACCCACTGCTGTGACCCAGATCATTTTTATTCCTAACACAGTGAGTTGTCTGATCGAGTGATGGTATATACCTGCCTAGTTCCATTGTGGGTTCAATAATATATTGTCAAAATTTCTTTGACATCTTCTTTGACAGCGCCAAAAATCACTATTTGGTATGCATCTTTGAAACTTCTTTGAGATTGTTAAAAGATTCAGAGTTACATCACACTATCTTCCTTTACAGACGAATATTATCACGGTATGTGGCCAGGGCTGTTCTGTGTCACTGTGGACCTTGGTGAATGATACTGGCAGTGTTAGCCCCAAACTTGTCAAGTCCTCTAAAGTCCAAACCAGGTATGTTTGTTAACAATTTTAATGATTGTTTTTGTTTGCCCGTTTTGCCCAAACTGAGAAACAAACATTGGACATTCCCAATAATGTACTTGAACTGTTTCTCTCTCTCCCCCGTCCTGTCGCCTGTGATGTACAATCTGACAAGCACACTCAGCTCTCTAATGTCACACACACAACAACTTGGTCGATTGCTTTCTCTTACTAGTCTAATGAGAATCCCAATCAGTGTTGATTACGTACCTTACCATTATACATAGCAGATACACCCCTAACCGTCCTAGCCCTCCTCCTTACCCCTCCAACGGTAGATCATCCCCTGCTAGCCCACCCCCTCCTTCAATTCCCCCCGCTGACTAAATACTATTTCAGTAACAAAGAGAAGATAACGTGTGCGTATCTACCCCACTACTCGGACTGGCTGCTGGTTGGAACCTCCAAGGGTAATGTGTACCCCATCAATGTAAAGACGTGTGCACGCTCCAAATACGTCATTTACTGGTGAGTTTGTGTGACGTCATGAGGATACCATGGTAACGACATGCAGTATAGTTACCATAGTAACGTCATGCAGTACTATAGTTACCATGGTAACTTGACGTTAACCATGTGGTATCTTGAGTGTATATCTTGAGGAGTGGTTGTGGTGGCAGCAGTTGTTAGAGAAAACACGTCAGCTTTTGTGAGGATGTGTGTGGCGGTGTGTAGCGAATGTTTATCTTACCCACTGGAGAGAGAGATAGAGAGAGAGAGAGAGAGATAGAGAGAGAGAGAGAGAGAGAGAGAGAGAGAGAGAGAGAGAAAGAGAGAGAGAGAGAGAGAGAGAGAGAGAGAACAAGCTTGAAGAGGTGGGAGATAGCACTTTCCTTCTCCATTTTGCTGCCTATTTTAACATTCCAGAATAAGAAATTCTCCGTCTCATATTCTCTCTCACTCTTCGCTTACCCCAAACCTTTTTCGCTTTCTCTCCCTCGTACGCTCATATATATATTCGAATTAATATAATTAATAAGATCTTGGTGATCTAATCTAGTGATTAGAAAATATAAATGTTGTCACATATTCGGCAAAATATGATGGCGACTGAACTAATCTAACTCGTCAACTCATGACGTAATAGATCATGTAACATGTATTTCAACCCTCTCTCTCTCTAGGTCCAATGCGAACAAGTTGCCCCAGAAGAATGCCACTGCTCCTGCTACTGCAGGGGAACACCCCGGGGAGGTGGTGTCAATTATTGAACCACCCGCCGTACCTTCACGACTCCTCATAGCATACAGGTTTGTCTGTTTTTTTGTTTGTCTGTTTGACGTTTAAAACGTTTAAACCGCTTTGTAACGTCCCAGCTTTAAATTGTAGTTTGTCTGAAAGGAAAATAAGGAGAAACACGAGAGTGAGAACTTGAGGGAGCGGAATGAGGTGAGAACTGAGTTAACACAAGGGAAAGGGGAGGCGAGGAAGAAAGACCCAATAAAGGGGAAAAAACCTTTTAAAGGGGCAACCATTGGTAACCCCCTAATTTTTAGGGTTAAAACCTTTTTTACCCCCCCAAACGCCTTTTTTTTAAAAGGGGTTTTTTTTAAGCTGGTTTCCCCCCAACAAAATAAAATAAAAATAATTAATATTATAAGAAGAGAAAAAAAAAAAAAAAAAAGAAAGGGAAAAAAACTTAAAGGGGAGAAGCATTTTTATTTTGCGATTTAAAAACCCAAAAAAAAAAAAAATTTCTCCCAAAAAACCCCTCGACCCCAATTTTTTGGGCCCCCCTGAGAAAAAAACAAAAAAAAAATTAAAAGGGGAAATTTTTAGGAAAAAATAAAATTCACACCAAAATTGACCCCCTGCTAATCAAAATTTTAACCCCGAAAGTTGTAAATTACCCCCCCCCCTCCGGGCCCCCGGAAAAATTTCCCCCCGGGCCCCGCCCGGGGGGGGAACCCCCCGGGGAGGGGGGAATTGGGGGAAAGGTTTATTGGGATTTTACGGTTTTTCGTTTTTTTTTTGTTTTTTTTTTTAAAAAACTTTTTAAACCCGCGTTTGTCTGTCCATCTTTATTTGTTTGTTTGTTTGTAAGGACATCATAGGAACCTGGGCTTGTTTGTTTGTTTGATTTTGGACTTTGGGGAGCTGGAATATAACGCAGAGGTTGACGAAGCTGAGTTATTCAGCAAGGGGAGTGGGCCAGGGGGGGGGGGGGCACTGACTTCTGGTAGAGAAAGGGGGATATCCGGGTGTTGGTTGGGGTTGAACTTTGAGTAGCCAGCTGGGTTTCAGAATTTGAATTTTCCTCTTTTTAACTGAGAGATATATGAAGGATGGTATGGACTGCTAATGTATAGCGATATTATAACGGGTGGGGTTCGATGGGGGGTCCTATAATGCCATCCTTTGTTGTGTGGTAAATAGTTACAGCTCTCGTCTCCACTGACAATAGGGACTCCGAGAGGCACTGAAATATAGATTGAAGTTTCTTTCAAACAGGGATAATCGCTACACATTATGTTGACAATACACACTGTTTTTGTGACACGTATCAAGTACGCTATCGATCGTGCTTTATAAAGGAATTTTAATTATAGGTAATAAATCTCCGCTAAACTGAAATACTTGTTCATTTTCATAGAAATTCCTTTTGAGACTGATACTTTCCCACAATGTGTCTTTCACGAACCATCAGCACCTTCACTATTATATATTTCTTTTTCTATCTGACTCAGCTTCCTCTCTCTCTCTCTCTCTCTCTCTCTCTCTCTCTCTCTCTCTCTCTCTCTCTCTCTCTCTCTCTCTCTCTCTCTCTCCCTCTCTCTCTCTCTCCCTCTCTCTCTCCCTCTCTCTCTCTCTCTCTCTCTAGTTCTTCTAATAGAAGTGTTGACACTAGTGCTACTGAGTAGCAGCAAGACAAATTAATCTCAGGGGAATTTCCTATTGTTCATGTCAACGTTGCATTATAATATACGGACATTATTATACCATAACACCGTATGGTTTTATCATTATGTTTTAAATGTACTGGACAAATGGGATTGGGTCATATAGCTTCTTTTGGTTCTTAGCATGGATCAAAACAAGCCTTGACTTAGGAGTTTACGATTTATATTTGCAACATGAAGTCCACCCTCAGTCCTCACCGATTAGTGATAACTGATGACCCACGTAGAAACCATGACGCACAATCGACTGTGAAGTGTGAATGTAATGTCAGTGTGTCTCATATTATATTAGAGTCGCCTTTTATCTCTCCTGGAGTCAGGTTACATTCCGATGCAGTGGGGTCCCCCGGCCCTTGTATAAAATCACCAAAAAACATGCAGTGGGGTCCCCTTGTATAAAATCACCAAAAAACATGCAGAGATTTCCTGATAAGATATTGCAGTTCACGGGCGGGGTAATGGTGAAGGGGCGAATAATAATCGGGAATTCCATCATGAAGGAGTCGGGTTAAAGTGACACAGGAGGATGGGGGAGGTGTGAAAGGTGAACTCCTAACCCCATACTAAAGATTTTTCTTAATTTTCTAACTCATGCTAACCCTTAATTCTTTCAGTAAGGGATTACTACTAATTTGGAACTTGAAGACGCGGCAAACTGAAAAGATATTCTCCACTCAATCGGTAAGGAGATATATTTTAGTCATCCCCCTAGGGCTTGTTCCGAACACCCGAGTACAGTGCACCCTCAGTGCACTCAGTGCACCCTTCTATATAGAGCTGCATTCTCTGCCCAAAAACCAGCTGGAGAAAGCTATTATACTGATCAGCACTTTGTTGCTGTAATTACCCATCAACACTGTGTTAAGATCTCTAGTAGTATATGGGCGAGGCATCGTGTTTTCACCACCATCGTTAGTTTATTGGTGGAGAGAGAGAGAGAGAGAGGGGGCGGAGAGATAGAGAGAATAAGGGGGCAGGGGATTAGGGAGAGAAATGTCTTGAGTATATAGAAAGGAATAGAGAGAGAGATAACTTACTATAACTCATTATCAGCGGCCAGCCCTTATCAACAATAATTGCCTGCATGCTGTGTGCAGATCTCAGACCCTGAACCAGTGAACTAAACATCCCCACACACACATTTCTTATATAATCCAACCCACCCCTCGCCTCAGTCCATCTAACCCCCCTCAGCCCATCTAATACACCACTCTCCTCAGCCCATCTAATCCCCCCCCTCAGCCCACCCAACCCACCCCTCTCCTCAGCCCATCTAATCCCCCTCTCCTCAGCCCATCTAATCCACCCCTGGCCCTCTCCTCAGCCCATCTAACCCACCCCTACCCCTCAGCCCATCTAAGCCACCCCAGCCCATCTAATCCCCCCTCTCCTCAGCCCACCTAATCCCCCCTCAGCCCATCTAATCCACCCCCCCCCCCTCAGCCCATCTAATCCACCCCTCTCCTCAGCCCATCTAATCCCCCTCCACCCCCAGCCCATCTAATCCACCCCTCTCCTCAGCCCATCTGTTCAGTCTACTGGCATGAGAGCCCGGACAAGAATGGTAAAACGCACAAAACCTTTACAGTGTCCCATACTAACGGGAGTTTTAGCAACTGGGTGTATGAGAAAAATCAGAAGAAAATCAGTCCCGGTGTGGATTCCACGCCTTTCGATGGTAATTTGATTTCTTTGATATTTTTCCCCTGCTAACTTTGTTTCCAGATCTACAGTTCATTTTACGGCAAGATATATCTTCTTTCAAATGAAGTTCCATGTTGAAAACCCTTCTCCCGACCTGAAATTGTCTTTACAAACAGTAGATTACACTCCCATAACTTACAGAACTCGGGTCAAGTAAGTTATGATATAGTACGCGGCACAGTTATAATCTCTCTCCTCAGGTTTGGGCGAGTGTGATCCCATCCACAAGGTAGCGAAGTCCTATAGAAAGGGAGAGAAGAAGCCCGTGGTGGTGTTTTGTGGTGGGCTACCTCACATGTATTACATGGACAAACAGACAGTAACAGTGGTCCTGACGGGGAATGATGGGGAGAAATTCCACACACTGGAGTGCCCCTCAAAGGTTTGTGTTTTGTGTATTTGGGGGTCGTTTGTATGATATTTCCTCTCATCCTTTTCCGAAATTTCCCCGTGTTTTCACGAGGAGTGAGAGTGAGGACCAATAGTCCAATCCAATAGAAAGCTATCTATTGGGCCCACTTCCTTCCTAACGTTTTTCATGCTTATTTACACGCTTTCTATATGATCGTCTAGACTTGGTGTACCATCAATCATACATTCACACGTATCGAGCCTGATCTTTCTCTTTCTCATTTTCTCTATCTCATTCTCTCTCTCTCACTCTCTCTCTCTCCCTCCCTCTCTCTTTTTCTCTCTCTCTCTCTCTCTCTCTCTCTCTCTCTCTCACATTCTCTCTATCTCATTCTCTCTATCTCTATCTCTCTATCTCTATCTCTCTCGCTTTCTTTCTGCACAGACGATCCCGTAGCAGGTGGTCCAGCAACACTCGCTCTGCCTCAATAAGAAAGGGTAGTAGAGGGACATAGAGATCTTGAAATGGTTCAAAGCTACATTTGAAACAAAATACGATTGGAGCAGCGTCTGCAACAAAGAATATAGTATATTATGTTTGTATTGGGGAGATGAAGAGAGATCGTTACTTTAACTAGGAGAGGGTTATTGGTCAAGGAATGGGTGTATGCTCGGGACTGGGTCTAAGAGAGATTGTTACTTTAACTAGGAGAGAGGATGGGTGCATGGTCTGAGAGAGATTGTTACTTTAACTAGGAGAGAGGATGGGTGTATGGTCTGAGAGAGATTGTTACTTTAACTAGGAGAGAGGATGGGTGCATGGTCTGAGAGAGATTGTTATTTTAACTAGGAGAGACAGCAGGGGTGCAGGTGGTAGGCACAATTCGGTTAGATATTACATTCCCCTGTGCATTGTAAATATCACACTCGCAGCCCAGGGATAGATGGGGAATTAGAGGGGAGAGAAAATGGGACACGGAGACTACGCTGGATAAGTAAAATTGTTCTCACTCACCTATCGTTATATTTCTTCCTACTATTGTCTCTCATCGATTATTATTTCTTATGCAACTCGTATGTTTTTCACCTTTCAATTCGAATTCATCTAACCGCAATTTATTTTGTCTCTCATACTTCCCAGATCTCCCTATTTTATTTCACAGTTTGCCGTACACACATAAATACCGTTTTTACTGAGTTACACTGAATATATATCACCCCTTCGCCGACATGCACGCTGAATAATGCTGAAGCGGGACCTGTGAGAGAGGGAGAGGAAAAAAGAGCGGGATTTGGGAGAGAGAGCGGGGGAAGAAAGACTGGGACTTCGGAGAGAGGGGGAGGGGAGTGGATAGTGGATACTGGATAGGGAAGAAAGAGCGAGAGTGAGATGGGAGAAATTACTGAAGAATAATAGCTAGATCGGCTAGATTAATTCTCTCTGATAAACTTCTTTTGTCCTGTTCAATTACAGGGAATTGCCCATAATGCAGGACAATCGATTTCAATCTCAAAACACAATGTCACTTTTCGACCAACTTCAAACTAAGACACATAGTTTCCCTTTTCTGCTATGGCTCATTAGTTGTGTAGACAGGTACACACAAATGTAACGTTCAATGAGGGCCCCAATTAGCCCCCTTCTGTTGCCCCCGACTCTCTCTCTCTTTCCCTCTTTCACTTCCCCCTTGCTCTCACTTTCCCTCTTTATGTCTTTTCAAAATGGAAGCGCAGTTTATTTTTCGCCCCGTTTTATTTACTTGAATCACCCGGCACCCCAAAAACAGCTAAAACGCTCATTTTACGTTTCCACTCTACCCATTCTCTTCACAGCTGACTGGCTACCTGTAACCCCAGATAACCCCACGGCTTTATTTCCCCGCGGCTAATACATTGTTGTTCAGGTGATAGACTTCCAGATAGTGGAAACAAAACCGGAAAAGCGAAATGAGACGTTTGCTCAGGCACTCCTTATCCTTACGGAACAGGAGCTAATCGCTGTAGATCTCCTAGACAACAGGTAGAACATGTTCTGCAGAGAGAGAGAGAGAGAGAGGGTGGTCATTACTGGTTGTTTAGTTCTGCAATATATATGATGTCTATTTCTATCTCTAACCATCCAAGTTACCTATCTCCCCCACTATTCAGTATTCACTAATCTATTATATCGATCATCATATCTCTAAACCCCTTTACTATTTTGCAATACCTCCGTCTCCAACCACACCCCGCTCCACATATATTTTCTCCCCCTTATAACACCCCCCCCAATCACCCCTCACCTCATCTATCCCATCTCTAACCACACCCCCTCTCGCTCCACATAGCTCCTCCCTCTCCCCCATATGTATCCCTAACCCCTTCCTCTCCCTAGATTACCAGAGTTCAGGTTACCCTACCTGTCTCCCATACCTCTGTCTCTATCCACACCCCCCTCCCCAGATTACCTGAGTTCAGGTTACCCTACCTGTCTCCCATACCTCTGTCTCTAACCCCTCCCTCTCCCTAGATTACCAGGATTCAGGTTACCCTACCTGTCTCCCATACCTCTGTCTCTAACCACACCCCCTCCCTAGATTACCAGAGTTCAGGTTACCTTACCTGTCTCCCATACCTCTGTCTCTAACCACACCCCCTCCCTAGATTACCAGAGTTCAGGTTACCCTACCTGTCTCCCATACCTCTGTCTCTATCCACACCCCCCTCCCCAGATTACCTGAGTTCAGGTTACCCTACTTGTCTCCCATACCTCTGTCTCTATCCACACCCCCTCCCTAGATTACCAGAGTTCAGGTTACCCTACCTGTCTCCCATACCTCTGTCTCTAACCCCTCCCCCTCCCTAGATTACCAGAGTTCAGGTTACCCTACCTGTCTCCCATACCTCTGTCTCTAACCACACCCTCTCCCCAGATTACCTGAGTTCAGGTTACCCTACCTGTCTCCCATCAACAACACAGTGGTAACGTGTATGAAGTACATGCCACACTGCCCTAACACCTTTATGGAGCTGCTGAACCAACACAATGAGAAACACCAACCTGACATATTTTCTAATAATGTGAGTTTTGAAATCGTTATTCATTCAAATAATGTGAGTTTAAAATCTTGCTATTTTAGTGTTTACGATACTAACTTCAATACACTGGTTATGAATTCTAAAGTTAGTGACATCTATTAATATCAAAGTTACAAGATCCAAGACCGTGATATTTCCGTATGCTTGTTTAAATGTGGGCGTAGTCCAAGTTACCCCTCACCATATGGCCCACTATTTTTATTTCTGGCTCGAGCTCCTTGACGTGCTACCACATGGTTTCAAGATCAATTTGTGTGTAAAGAAAGATAGAATTGAGAGTGATTGAGTGTAGATATTGAACAGAGAGCTGGGAGAAAGAGTTTCAAATTATCGGCATCACACAAATGCGTAATGTAACTTAATCCCCTATTTTCCTATCCTCTAAGCTAAAGTTTCATTGTGCGCCTCATTTCGTGAAAATTAGGTTAGCGGTCTTCTACTGAAACTGCGTGTGTGTGTGATAGGGGGAATCGATTCTTACACATTCACGCTGTTGCTACTGACGTTATATTATAGACACTAAACCATACAAGCAACTTGATGGTTCATTAGCAGATTAAATGCCCTCCAGGGGTCAAGGTACTGTTAGAAGCTGTCTTCAGACCCCCTGTTAATCCGTCACCCCTTCTTCCCAGGATTGGCCGGTAGTTGGAGGTAGACTGGATATAGATGGTGAACCTAGGGTAACAGATCTAGTGGTGACGGGACACAGCGATGGTATTATCAACATCTGGGCGGTATCTGCATGTAAGTGAAAAGGAGCGCGCGCGCCCCGACACAAACATGGCGAAAGTACATTGCTTCATTGCTCAGTATTGCGCCGCGCGGCAGTTCCCCTCCCTCTTCTTCTCCCACCGGGCTATCCAGGGTGGCAGCGTTTCATATCACCTTTCTAGCTTCCTATACCCCCGCCTTATTACAAACATATGCTGTGGTCCTGCTGCTGCTAGCAGAGAAGCATTCACACTGCAGGGAGATTTTAACAAGGGGGGGTGTTCAACTTATGACACTGCACCCATTTTCAGTTTTCACACCTCAATCGGGTTTTCCTTGTAACACCTATTCCCCTCCCTCAGCTATAATGAAGTTGGTATACACACTAGCCACGGAGAATATCCTAAACCCCAACAAAACAAACCTAGAAGACGCTTTCCATGAAGATGACGATGATGATCGAATCCCGATGAAACGGGTTGGAAAGTTCAACCCGTATGGAGAGGAGGATGACACATTGGCCATCTGTAAACTGGATCTGTGTCCCTTTGGAAGGATTCTGTGCATGGCAAACCGAAGGGGAGAGGTGTATAAGTTTGTGTTTAACTCCGCTAAGAGAAACATAGAGACGCCCATTTGCACGGTGGATCTATCACCACCCAATGAACCGGAGAAACCTGAGGAGAGGGAGACACGACCAGGTATACATTTTTATGTCAAAATTTAAAATGATTTCTGCTCCTATACTAGGATTTCTTTGAAGTTTCTAATCTCCTATATCTTGTCTCTACTTCAATGATTTCTCCCCTCTCAGGTGTTATTTCCTTCCCGGCGGGTCTTCAACCGGAGCTTTGTATCAGGGCCTTCCCTCCCTCTGAGATACTTACCATGGCTCTCAACCCCAGTGCGGGGTTACTAGCATTCGGTAGGTTACTAGCATTCGGTAGGTATCCAGTGATTTAGTGATCAAGTAGATAGCACTATAATTAACGTCCTAGAGTTTTAAATTGACATATGTCAATTGAAAACTCTAGGACGTTAATTATAGTGCTATCTACTTGATATCACAACTTCTCCGTGATCTTTGAACTGCTCGTGTGCCATGTGAACGTGTCCTGCTACATGTTGTGTGATTGTGGTTTGATCCTAGTCATTGTGACGGAGATAGTGTGACACTGGTGTCCTCTTACAAAACATCAATCCCCAATGTTATGTCTTTCATTGCAATTGCCGGCACTATAAAATATTGACGTAACATAGAGGATTGATGTTTAAATGACATGAGAGACACGTGCCTGTCCTGTCATAACAATCCCATGACAACCAATAACTCCCATGACAACAAATAACTCCCATGACGATAACAACTCCCTTCTCAGGAAACAAGTACGGCCTGGCTATATTTGACATTCAGACGCACACAGTGATAGATAACCGGTGTACACTGAACAAGAGTGATCCCATGTATAACCAGCCATATTCCAATATTAACCGAGGGGAGAAGTTGAGGAGAACGTTTAGTATGCGGGCTAGCCGGTCTAGTAAACGAGGTAACTATGGTAACTAGGTTGCAAAGAGAGGTAACCATGGTAACCATCTTACACCCACTTCCACCAGTTTCATCATGCAGAGAGATAACCATTTCACCCATCACACCCCACCCCATTCGATCACGCAGAGATCCATGATTGATGATAGTACAGAACAAGGTTACACAATGTTTTTTATCTTAACATGATGTACGTTATTAGAGACTGGGATCAGATTTGGTGGCGGGCTTCGTTTTGGCGCGAGTTGTAAGGGTGACTGCGTCACCAAGGATCAGATATGTTTTATCATATACTGGGATCAGATTTAGATCAGCAAATATTTCAGGAAACAACAACAGTGTACGAAGAACGCAGTCAGAAAAGAATAACCGCCTGACACAGTCAATGCGACAAGTAAAATCACCCCCAGTACAAGCTGCTTCCAAAAATAGGAGTTCCTTCGGGGCAACCAACAACTCCACCCGGAAATCACGATTAGGTAATTAGTAATTAGGTAATTAGTAATTAAATAGCCACATGGTAACTCCTTACTCCACAAGAGTTGACAGCTTGGTACCCAGTTGGTTATGTGAGAATATATGGAAATTGTGTAGGATGAATCGTAGAGATTTGCTTTTATTTTGTACCTACTTAACTAACTTCCAGGTGCATCCAGGAGGGGTCTCCAGGGTCTAGCCTCCCCTCCCCCCGGAGGAGCAGGCCAGACCAAGGAACCTGAAACTGAGGAGGATAGACAGAGATACCAAAAGAGCCGGGTGATATCCCTCAGTTTTGCTGAAACCTTCCCGCCCGATCCAAATGGTTCGTCCATGATACTGTTATCCAAATATTATACGCTTGTTTTATATTCTACAGTAGTTGAACAATCGATATTTACACTCACCTTAGTTTGTGTAACAATCTCTCTTTCCTCCACTCTCTCTTTAGTAAAAGTAAGGATCTCACTTTTAGCTTACTACAGCCTCTACTCCAACCATGGACCCCTGTTCTAATAAGATTGGTCATCACCATTATTGGGATCGATATAATACAGGGCTGCACCATATATTTCTTTCTCTCTATCTTTCTTTCTCTCTCTCTATCTCTCTCTATCTCTCTCTATCTCTCTCTCTCTCTCTCTCTCTCTCTCTCCCTCTCTCTCTCTCTCTCTCCCTCCCCCTCCCACTTTCTCTATTCTCTCTCTCTATTCTCTCTCTCCATCTCCATAACATGCCCCCACACCCTTGCAGTAAAGCAGCCAGTAAAGACGCTCTGGGCCGGTATGGGATCGGGGAAAATGCAGTGTTTCAAACTAGAGGTACCCGAGGGACGGAACAGGCACATCGGAGTAACAATGACGCCAGGTATAGATACCCCGGGGAAGGATCCCGGTAAATTGGGTGCTGCGCTTTGGTTCTCGATTTACCGGAGATGGACTAGAGAATGCTGGTAAATCGAGAATAGCAGCGCAACTAGTCCTCGGCTAGTCGTCGAGAGTTGTACATGTAAAACAGATTCTAGCAATGATGCGATGTACAATTGTTGATACAAAAGGATTATATAATATCATGTATATGATGTGCAGAGAAGACTCTCTTCTGCCATACATTGTGTTCAATTCAGCATCATTAATTTGCTAATCCCCCCTGGCCCTTTTTAATACTAAACTTTCCCCACTATTTTAACAGTAGGAAAGCCAGTTAGCATTTCTAACAAGCCTGGTAATAAACTGTGTGATACTCTCTCTGATTTTCTCTCTCTCTCTCTCTCTCTCTCTCTCTCTCTCTCTCTCTCTCTCTCTCTCTCTCTCTCTCTCTCTCTCCAGTCTTCTTGTCTCAGCCCCGTTTTATCTCCCCTCATAATTCTTTATTTTGTTACCAAAAAGTAAAATGATAGTCCTATATAGCTGCTTTGATTATATAGATTTCCCCGGTCCCCCTCTACAGCCCTCCATGCCCCATGTAATTAAATGTTTAATCATAAATCAACATGTTGTATCTTCTTAATCGTCTGAATCAGCGTGTAATCACCTCCCCTTCCTCTAATAGCACACAATGATAGTTCACCATGATCATATCTAGATACTAACACACCCTCCCTTCCAGTTGGATCCATGACCATCCACCACACGGACCCCATCCTCTTTATGGGCTTTATTGATAAGGATGGAAAGATGCTACCAGAGCATAATCAAATAATACTAGAATCAGGAAGGCAAGCTCCACACTATCTTATAGTTGTGTCTACTGTCCAGGTACACAGAGGCATATTGTTTGGACATGTTTGTTGTGCTCCAAAAGTTATATTTAGGGCATATCAGTAGCATATGAGTCTGAGTTACTGAATCTTTTTCACACCCCCTTTTCACTAGGTGAAAGTGATAGAGCTGCCAACGTCAGTGACAGTACGGAAAGACAGGCTAGTTGAGGGACGGGATGTCCTCTTTAAGAAGGCATACATAATGAACCTACGAAACTCAGCCGCCCTGGTGTGTTTGAAAACTACTGGGTTCCTGAATTGTTACAGTCTCCCTCACATGGAATTAATTGCAAAGAATGCAAAGTGCCTCGAGTCTACTGATGAGATGTAAGAATGGGGGATCTAGGCTCAGTGGCTAACTCGTGATGAGGGATGGGTGGCTCATAGATGGGGTTATTAATTGTTTAGACTTTCTTTCTCGGTCTTAGTATAAACAGCTATGCTAGAATACAAGATAGTTCATAAAATGAACAAACATGTTATTTGCAAATTGCAATGATCTCCTGCCCTTCGCAAGGATCACAGCACATTTAATAAGGTGATTTAACTCAAATTTTAGCCTCAACCACAAAAAAAATTGTTACAAAGGATTTCCACCTCAAATGTACTCCTAAGGGTCCCCTCTATCGATTCCAACCAATGTTCATATTTGTTCAGGGGTGCTAAGGCTTCATTTCCGGGTGGGCGTGGTACCTGTATTTTCAGCCTGAGGCCAAAACCATAAGTACCCTTAAAATAGGAGTAGAGATAAAATCGAGGGCACTAGAGTGATCAGCGTCCTCGCATTAGTGGGGGTAGGTGCTGGAATTAAGTCTCTATCTCATCTGGTTAATTAGATAATTGGATAATTAGTTTTGCGCATAACCGTTTTTTGGCTATATGGCTATAGCCACTTAGGAATGGTTTAGAGACTTTTCATTGGTGCCATTTTGTAGGCAAAGCGAATTTATGGGGGGTCGACGTCGGACTTTTAAGCTCTATATTCAACCGTTTAGCCGTTATTTGGCTTTTAAGATTCTCCAAATGAGCAAAATACGGTAAAATCCCCGATTTTGAACACCGTTAAAGCCAAATAACGGCTAAACGGTTGAAGATAAAGCTTAAAAGTCCGACGTCAACCCCCCATAAATTCGCTTTGCCTACAAAATGGCACCAATGAAAAGTCTCTAAACCATTCTTAAGTGGCTATAGCCATATAGCCAAAAAACGGTTATGCACAAAACTAATTATCCAATTATCTAATTAACCAGATGAGATAGAGACTTAATTCCAGCACCTACCCCCACTAATGCGAGGACGCTGATCACTCTAGTGCCCTCGATTTTATCTCTACTCCTATTTTAAGGGTACTTATGGTTTTGGCCTCAGGCTGAAAATACAGGTACCACGCCCACCCGGAAATGAAGCCTTAGCACCCCTGAACAAATATGAACATTGGTTGGAATCGATAGAGGGGACCCTTAGGAGTACATTTGAGGTGGAAATCCTTTGTAACAAATTTTTTTCTGGTGTTCGTGGCTTATCACCTTACTAATTGTACAGTGTAACCCCTAGTGCACACTGCACAAGGCTCTAACCAGGAACCGACCGAATCAGGAAATACTGGTCCCTGATTGGCTGATAACCAGTCACGTGACCTAAATAACGAGTTCTGATTGGTTGTTTACTTGTGTCGGTCGGTTCCTGGTTCTAACCACATACCACCACTACAGGGGTAAGAGGTCGCTAACGATATCCCGTAATGGATATGCTGCTTACATGTATACGGGATCTGAGATCCAATGGATAACTGTTGCAGAGTCGTTCCTGTAAGTTTCCTGGGAATATAATGGGAAATACTGTATCATATTTTTGGTGCTTATCTAGATTTGTTGTTTATACCTAGCACTGTCCCCTACCCCCCACCCTTCGCTAACCCCTTCTTTCTCTATCAGACCTCCAGATTCCTGGTCTATTCCAGTGTGTGATCCAGTATTCAGGAAAAAGGTCCGCTTTGATCGTAGCAAGATATGTAAGTTCTATTTTTGGCAAACACCACTCTCTCAACAGTCAAACTAACTTAAATAGTTGACTCACCGTTTAGATCCATTATTTTGTCTAACATGTGTATTTGCAGTAGCAGACTCACCGCTTAGATCTATTATTTTCTCTAACATGTGTATTTGCAGTTGAGAAGGGTAAGGCAACAGAGCCTGGAGATGAACAGGCTGAAGAGGTGAAGGAGGAGTTAGGGTTCACAGAAAACAGGATCGATTTCCCCACGGTATGTCAAATATAAATCAAAAGGGACATGGTGTACTGATCTTTAAAAATAGTAAATGGAAGGTATAGACATCTGAGTAGTTTTTAGATCGACTGATATAGCGATTTTTTCTCTGAATTAGTTTTGGATTAGGATGATTCTGATTTTCGTTGGATTTAACCAACCTCATTCTTTCAGAAGCGTAAACAGTAGTTAAAGTGAGGGCGGGAGGTAGGCCCCAAGCAAGGGATTAGAAAGGGGTTACTGGAATGACGAAAACTGTCCGCGCTTATTATTAGATGTAATGGACCAGTCAATCCCTCTGATATACAAAAAGAAGCATCGTGGCCATTTGTCTCTGGGGGGCACGTGGGCGGGGAAGACAGGGAGGGCAAGAGGGCGAGCGGCGAGCGAGAGAGCCGGAGCGAAGCGCAGCGAGCGCCGCAGCTCTATCGCTCTCTCTCTCCCTCTCTCTCTTAATTCACTTAATACACCCCCTTTCTTCTCCACCTTTTCGTGAACTAGAGGAGAGGGGGATGTCACCATCACAGGAAGAGGCGGCGAAGAATAAGAGGGATACAAAGAGGGAAAAAAAAAACAACAAGCAACAAAGACAACCTACAGAAAAAGAAAAAAATAAACAAAAAGTAATAAAGGCAGACAAAGAAAGAAAGAGAAAAAGGACTTTGTCTAGGTACAAGGGTGTACAGAGGTGACTGGACAGTTAAAGAGATTGGGGGATGGGAAGGCCAAGAGGAGGACGAGGAGGAGGACGGGCGAACGGGGAACGGAGGAGGAGGAGGACGGGAAGGAAACACGGACGAGGCGGACGGACGCAGGAAGAGACGAAGGAACGAGGAGGAAAGAGGGGGAAGGAAAGCCCCGAGGAGAGAGAGAGCAGAGGAGGATAGGAAGAAATAGAGAGAGAGATGGAGGGAGTAATATGGAGGGGAGTTTTAAGTTAAGTATTAGTAATATGGTAGATAGACTAGAACATTTGACGGCTTTTATATTACCAATACCGTCAGTTGCTCACTGTCCGATCCGATAACTGGTTCTTACTGTCTCGCAATTATAACTATCCGCGACATTTCCTTTGACTGATAATGCCTATCTTATCGTTGATAAAGATCTCTATTTGTGGCTCTTTAGAAGTAGATGAACTTCTTATCGTACACTGATGATCACGTCTCGGTCGTTCGCGGTTGATTTTTGGGAACCCAGTTAATGTACTTATAATTACAGGCCATAAGTTGGAAAGGCCGGGAGAGTTTATGGACAGGTAGAAGGGGGGGGTATGGACTAGGGGTAGGAGGTTAGATGGACAGGTAGTGAAGGAAGGTATTAGATTTATTATAGAGGATGTGCCGTCATAGGCAACATGATCATATAATTACCCCGGATTGGTGAACACCTGGAAAAAGCGGGAAAAGAAAAAACGAAGAAGACGAAAAAAAGAAGAGAAGAGAGGAGAGAGAGAGAGAAGAGGAGAGAGAGAGAGAGGCGAGAGAGAGCGAGAGCATAGAGAGAGAGAGCAGAGCACAGAGCGAGAGCGAGAGCGAAACGAGCGGCGAGAGCGAGAGGGAGCGAGGAGAGAGAGCGCGAGAGAGCAGAGAGCAAAACACGAGGAAGCGCGCGAGCGCTCTCTATCTCTCTCTCTCTCTCCTCTCTCTCTCTCTCTCTCTCTTGTCTCTTGTTCTCGCCACCCCCCCCACCCACCAACTGCAGTTAACTGGCGACTACATCCATATTATTTCAGTCTTCAGGTCAGACGGTTTTTTTGTTTAATTTTTTTTTTGTTTTTTTTTTTAACAACCATAGCAAAATTCCCCTCCCTCGTTTTAAAATTAATAAGCGGAGGGTTTAGATAACAAGGACGCTCGTGGAGGGAGGGAGGAGCGTGAAAGGAGGCCAATCCACCCCGAGGGTCCGGGGGGGGGGGGGCGGGGCGTGGGCGCGGGGGTGGGCGGTCTGGTGGTGGGGGGGGGGGGGGGGGCGGTCGCTCGTTCTTCCAGACCTCACACCGAGTTTACTGAGTTTAGCCAAGTCCCTCATACTTGCTTGGTCCTGTCTTACATGATAACCTCATACTATCCTGTTCAGTTGTTTATTGCCGTGAATTATATTTCAACGTATTACCGTTTCAGTATGTCATCACGCAACTATCTTTAGTTACTGTTTAACGTTGGTATTGACGTCAACATCCAAGCTGGTATTTCTAGAAAACTTGCGAGTTTTTCTTCTTCAACGTCATTCAGTTATTTTTTATGAGTTTGAGACCATCGCGTTATTTCCACGGAGAAGGAAAAGAAAAGAAAGAGGTGGCCCCTTCCTCTCCGATTGCCCTTACGCGCCCCCGAGTCCAAGGCTGAGCTCCCTCACTCACACAAGCCACAAGCCAGTGACTCACCCCAACTCTTCCCCCCACTCCTACCCCTCACTAGGACACGAAGCAAGGCTAGTATGGCAAAGAGAAAGACAGCCCACGTCACTCATTAGGACAGTGAAGACAAGATATCGATAAGCCTGAGCCAATGACCCAAGGAGACAATACCGCCAACCCCCCGCTCTGAGAGTATGCCGATCTACGTGATATCCGCATCAGAACGTACCCCCTCTACTACCCCAAAACTGTCCCGAGATAGCCCACGCCAATGGAGAGTAAGCCACACCCCGGACCTGTTAGCATTAGATGGCGTCAAGGACCGCTAAAGCACTTGTTGGTAGCCCGCGACGAAAGACATCAAGGGGCAAAACTAACGGAACTGTCTCTAATCTTTCAGCAGAAGGCTTATCGATGTGAAAACTGATAGCAGGTGAAGAGAGGTGGTGGGGCGCGGAGGAAGGAGGGTCGTGTTGGGGTCGGGGAAGTCCAGAGCACCCGTGTGGGGATGGGGTCGCAAAGCATTGGTGTTACGTTTGCTGGAAGCGGGGTTCACTTGGTGTAATTTTGGAACCAATCGCTCTTCAGATTCATCACCTGATTACTTGTTGGGAGAAGAGAAAAGAGGGAGGGGCAGGGGGGGACAGAACTAAGACGAAGAGGAAAAGCAGAGAAGAGAAAGGAAGGGGAAAAGAAAGTTCGTACGGACGTGTATGGTATCCACTCCTTACTACTCCAGGAGACCCCAATAGCTTGTTGACAAAGTCCTAACAAGCTAGGCGGGATGTGGAGCTAAGAGCTCAAAGGACATAGCACTTGGGGTATGGCTTAATCATAAATCCGGCTGAGAAGTACTAAGGCGGGGCGACAGGTTCTGATCTGATTGGTTGATTTGAGAGCCAATCAGGAAGCCAGCAATACAAGATCAGACAGCAGTTTTCTATGAGAAAATTTGTTAATCACACTTTTAATTTCAGCAACCTCAGACCGATCGCACTATTTTCCACCACCGAAGACTGGCGTGCTAACGACTATACTCCGAGTGTAATATCTCTGATGGGTGACTCTCCCCATAACGGAGGTCACCAGTCGCAGCCTGGGTTTTATGTCTTTAAATCCACGTCATTGACTCGATCAGGCGATGGCTGAGTTAGTGTAGGAGCAAACAAACCGGACAACAAGGGAGAGAGGGGATAACACTTTCTAGCCTCGGACTCTCAAAGAGTCTGTATGCATAAAGGCTTTATGCTCAGAACACCATCGTGGATATCTAGTAGTTCTCTTGCGTGTGTAGTCCATGCTCGCACATAGCTTACTCTGGCGGTAAGTGTGATCTCATTTCATCCTCTCTAGAGAGGAGAAGCAGGCGGAGAGCGAGAGAGAGAGATCGAGTAGGAGTAGAGCGGCGAGAGAGAGGAGAGAGAGGAGGGAGAGCGCGAGGCGAGTGTAGAGCGTGAGAGAGCGAGGAGAGCAGAGAGAGAGAGAGCGAGAGAGAGAGAGCGAGAGAGAAGAGAGGAGAGAGGAAGGGCAGAGAGGTGAGAGAGAGAGGGAGGAGAGAGGAGAGAGAGAGAGAGATCAGTTTCTCTGCTGCATTCTTATATTACAACCAACAATCACGTTGAACGACTATGATTGCCATGGTTTGTCCTCTTTCATAGGTCCAGAAATGAGAAACAATTCCCGCGGGCGCAGGAAGACAAGCAATCGCGAGAAGAGTAGAGATTCGCAGATCACAAGTGAATAAACTAGGTGACGATAGCAATGGGTGATCAAGGGTGCTCCGGGGGGTGTGCAAGGCGGCGGGGTTTTGTGGGGAAATTCAACGGGAGGAGGGGAGAGGTCGGCGCCAGGCGACCGTGGGGCGCGGAGAGCTCCGCGCGCGCGAGCGAGCGCGAGAGAGGGTAGCTAGAGCGAGAGAGCGAGCGAGCGCAGCGAGGAGAGCGAGCGAGGCGGGGGAGCGCGAGCGAGCGCAAGAGCGCGAGCGAAGCGCAGAGACGAGAGAGAGAGCGCGCTGCGCGAGGATCGAGAGCTAGCTGCGCGCGGAGGCGCGCGCGAAGCGCGAATAGCAGCGAGGAGAGCGATGATCCACTTTTCTCAGCGCTCTCCCTCTCTCTATTTCTCTTTCTCTCTCACTCTCTGTCTCTCCCTCCCTCTTCGATCAAACATCTACCACACGCCGCCTCAACCAATATATTGCCCCAATCGAAAAGTGAGACAGTTGACAAATCAAATTAATTGATAAATATGTTAGACGATAGAAGTTGAAGGAGGGGTAGAGCGAGGGTGGGTATACTTCGATCGATATGAACCGCGACTCGGCGATAGATAGAGCGGCAAGACGCTATCTCTTATGCAGAGGAGAGAGCCCGGTATCTCTCTCTCTCTCTTCTCTCTCTCTCTCGCTCTCTCTCTCTCCTCTCTCTCCTCTCTCTCTCTCTCTCTCTCTCTCTCTCTCTCTCTCTCCTATCTCTCTCTCTCCGCTCTCCCTCATCTCTCGATTTCCCTATCTCTCCATTTTGGTTTTTCCCTTTTTATTGTCGCTACTCAATGAGTGGGTTGAGTCATGTATTGTCATAACCCAACGTCAGCAATACCACACGGAGACAAAGAGATAGATATATAGATAGGTAGAGAGAGAGAGAGAGTAAGAGAGAGATAGATAGAGATAGTTATATAGGAGAGTAAGGTCCGGGAGAAGACGACGGAAAAGCCCAGAGAGAGGAGAGACAAGAGGGAGAAAAGGACAAGAAGAGAGACATAGACATGGGGTAAGTGAGGGGGAAGGAGAGGAAGGAGGAAGTATACAGAATGGTGGGTGGACTTCCGGGGGGGTGGCATGCAGGATGATAGGGTTGTTGACCTGTTTCGTACACTACTGGCTACGTCTTTTTAAGATCAAATGGTTATTGTTTTTTCTCCCCCCCTCTCGTTCACTTTTTCTCACTCTTTCTCTCACTCTCTGACCCTCTTGTACGTGGCCATTTTACTTGAAGTTATACCCCCTGCTACCCCATTTGCACTCCTGGTCAAATGTGAGCCTAAATTGCTCATATTATATGCATGCTTTTATTGCTTGGGGAACATGATACCACTGATGCCGTCCAGTTCCCCCCTTTCTCTCTCTCTCTCTCTCCCTCTCTCTCTCTCTCTCTCTCTCTCTCTCTCTCTCTCTCTCTCTCTCTCTCTCTCTATCCTCTCTCTCTCTTCTTCTCTCTCTCTCTCTCTCTCTCTCTCTCTCTCCCTCTCTTTCTCTATCCCTCTCTCTTCTCTATCCCTCTCTTTCTCTTTCTCTCTCACTCACTCCCTCTCTCACAATCTGGCCACGTTCCTATTTTTGCTGGTACATACTCAGGTCTGACAAATGCACTGAGACCGAGAGGTAGATAGTGACAGAGATAGATCCAGAGTGAATTATAGAAAGAGAGAAAGAGATAGAGATAGAGAGAGAAAGACAGAGATTAAGACAGGTGGCGACAATGTTATTTGCTACTAACACATTATTTGAAATTTTTGACAATTGTTATCATTGCTAAATATAATAACGTTACTCCTTATTCCTCCTTTAGCCGATAACTCAAAGTCAATTCCTGGATCCCCTGAGTTGTTCAGCCCTGCAGGAAGTATGAGTGAAGGGGTGAGTCAGCTATTTTTTCCCTGCCCGGGTGAATGCCGAAGGCATTCACCCGGATGCCTTTTTACTTTGTTAAAAAGGCCTAGCAGGGTAGAATCGAAACGACATTTGGTATAGAACTAGTCGGTTAGAAGGACCATTTTGGTCACACTTTCGTCGCGAGGGGCAACCTCGCGGCGCGTCGATCTGACACTTGCGAGGGAGACCGGATAGCGCTCCGCGCACAGCCAATGAAATTACGCATGAGAGGGGCGTTGCCGCCTATCAAGCTGGACAACGAGCGGCAAATTTGTTTTATAGCGGCCGCAGTTTTTTGATCGGGGGGAAAATGGAGAAATTGAAAACATCTGTTCTGCGTTCCATTTGGGGAATACTGGCCCAAAATGACAAAACCAATTTTAGGGGAAAGATGCCGGGAATTAGAAAGAGGGGAGGGGTAAGACGGGAAGGGAGAAAAGGGAGGGCCAACATTATTAGAATTAGAAAAATTTCCTTGGGTATATATACTCTCTCTTCCTTCGATCCCCCCTTCTCTCCTGTCCCTCGTTTTCCCCAGCCCTTCGTTATAGGGGGTTTTACGCTATTTCTTTTGCCCTATTCCCAAATCTCCCCGTTCCTTTTTTGCTGACATACCGGGGTGAAATCCGAACGAATGGTATGACAGAATGGATAGAGGAATTTGAAAGGGGAAAGGGAAAATGGGGGGACGAATTAGACGGGGGACAGTATTGCACTCACAATTGAAATTTTGAAAGGGGGTTCATTCAACTACCGGCCATTTTTTAAAAACCGAAATTTTGGATCGAGGACCGGGAGAATTGAAAAATGGTGGTCGTTATTTTCAAAAAAAAACATTTGGGAAGATATGAGGGGGATTTGAATCAAATTTAAGAGGGGGGGGGGGGAAAGGATTGGGGAAAATAAGCAATATTTTTTAATAATATTAACGAGGGGGGGGGAGTATGAGTGAAGGGGTGAGTCAGCTATTTTTTAATAATATTAACGAGGGGGGGGGGGAGTATGAGTGAAGGGGTGAGTCAGCTATTTAACTAACATTATGAGGAGGAGTGGACACAAAATCATACTCCCCATTATTTAGTTGTATATGGCTTTATGGACCCCGGCCCGCATTATTAGTTTGTTGTTGATATTACAGTTGGCCAGCTAATACACAGCAGCTCCCTCTCTCTGCTGGCGTATGATAGCCGTTATCTTTTCATTGTATCACCCGTTAGTTAGAACTCGTGAGATGATATATTTCGACTGAAAAATCTTCAACAAAGATCGCAAATATATCATTGTTAAAAAGATTCTTCGAGAAACTTCTAACCCATTCTCTCAGAGTGATAATGGGTCAAGAGGAAGCAGGCGACGGAGTTCTATCATTGATACTCTCCATGATATCACTGACATATTCAGATCAGGTATTTTATAGGGAGTAATAAAAATCAAATGCAAAAGTATGCTTACTTTTGCATTTGATTATATGCAGTTGATAATTTTCAGTTATATGTGCAGAGATTCAGTCACAAAAGTTTCAAAAATGGGAGGTTTTACGTAAACCTTTCGCTTTTGAAAAACGTTTGGGACAGAACATTTGAAATTATAACTTGTTAGTCGTGAACAGTGATGTCACCTCCCCCGTGTGTCTCTCATGTCATAACTTATGTGTGTCTTCAGGGAGTAAAACGAGTATAGCCGAGGCAGCAGTACCAACTGCAGAGGAAGGGGTCGAGGGAGGAGAGGGAGATCAGGGCAACAATAATAACAATACAAATAACAACAACAACAGTCCTCAAAAGGATCCCAGTACCGGCAATGCCATCGCACGAACTAACATGGTATGTTCTGATCCCTTGTGAAACACCACAGAATAGTTAAACTCTAACTGACTAACCCCCAATCAAGGGTTCATGCTATAGCTATCTTAGTCTCCCCTTTCACCAAACCAAACTAACTAAACCTAGCCATTCTATACCGCATGTGTAGGTTATACGGTTAATGTGCTGTAGAGGGTGTGCATACAGCTGACCAGATGGTATTTTTCGAGTGCGTGTCTTATTACTCTTCTCTTTGGAAAGGTCTTTTTCCCTTTCATTCTCTGTTTTAGTTTTTCCTTAGTTTTTTAGTTGTCCTATCTTTCAGCCAAATTCCCATAACTCTTATATGTCGGACAACCATGCAGCTTCAGTTTCACCCCTTTTTTAAAACTTCTCTAACTCTGTTATACCCATGCCCCATATTATTCCCCAGTCCCCCTCTCTGTGGTTGTCCACAATCTGTTTGATTGTCCCCCCTCCTCCTCTGGGTGTGGTTAATAACCATACTGGTTATTCCTTTCCCTCCGTTTGTGGTTATCCCCCCTCCGTTATCCGGTTATCCGGTTATTCCCCTATCTGTCTCCTTCCAGGATGAAATTATTCTTGATGTCGACTGCACCGATGGTAAACCTACCCCCATAAAAAGTGTCCGTATTGTATCTCATATGCATATAATACCGCTCCTTTTCCCGTTGTGATATATGATAAGCCCTCTAGTATCGTGCATGTTTCATCACACCTCCTGCCCCCTTTTTTCATCAAATCCCTTTTACTTGAGCACCCGTATATATCCAACTCATCTTTTGTGGCACACTTTTCTGCGGAGGCTCGTACCCATGAAATAGAGAGGGTGAGAGAGAGAGAGAGAGAGAGAGAGAGAGAGAGGAGAGAGAGAGAGAGAGAGAGAGAGAGAGAGAGGAGAGAGAGAGAGAGAGAGAGAGAGGAGAGAGAGAGAGAGAGAGAGAGAGAAACAGATACATGGTGATTCAATCTCATCTCACATGTATTTTCAGGCGCTAGCGGAGAGAGGGGACACTCTGACTTCAGTGGAGAAGACCAGTAGTACCCTTGTGGAACACACTGCCACCATGAGAAACAGCATGCAGAAACTGAAGGAGAAAAGGGCTGCACAAGCAGGGAAACTCCTTTGAAAGGAAGAGTATGATATTGTTGGACACTTGTTGGAGAGAGCACCAATATATTGTTACCATGGTTACCATGGTTACCATGGTTACACATGGTTACACATGTTGTGTGGCAGCTGAGAGTGGCGGTATATTGTTGTGTTAGATTGAGTGTATGAAGGTATCACGACATATATATATTGAGATTTGACGTCAATCCTTGGTGTAAATGTTACTTTTTTCCAGTTTATGTCAGATTTTCGAGCAATATGTTGTTACGGTGGCAAAGTTGTAACAATTGTGATTAACGTCAGAGAAATGATGTGAATATACACAATATTGCACAGTCTCTCTCTAATATCCTCTCTGCAATTTTAAATCTTTTTAGAAATTTTTAGAGAGTGATGATTATTCAGCGAACACAGTTTACACACATATTATACAATGATATGTATCTCTTGAATGAGAAAATGGGTTTAACAAAGTTTTTTTCTTCTTTTAATTACAATATCGAAGACTCAGCAATGTGGTAGAGTATATCACAATTTGATTAATTACCATGGCAACCGTACATCACAGCTACGTGACTAAGAGTTATTACACCAGTTCTGTTGGAATAAATTTATTTTGAAAAATTCATTGCTGTACATTGAAACCCCGTGTTTTTCTTGGTTTTGAGATGGGTGTATCTGCAGTACACGACTGAAAAATTGCCATGCGCAATACCAGGTATATCGATTTGATCGAATTCAAGCGATGAACCACCGATATTGTTTTTGGCAGAAATCGGGAGAAATAACCGCGCGGCTTTCATTTTGCGCGTGCTTGAAAGCCGCGTGTCAAATATTCACGAATAATAAATCAAAAATAATTTTTCAAATCTGGAAAATTTCGCGATTTAAAATTTGGAAAAGCGCTCGGTCCCGAGTTTGGAATGCTCTGCATACTGCTTGTAACGGAGAAACGTATTTCAAACACAGTACGCAGCGTTTGTAGCGTGTGGGTACAAAACTTGTTCAGCACGATCTTTACACGAGGGTTCCACCTAAGTCCTAAGGGCTCACACCCGAGGGGGTCACTCACGAGCACATACACAGTGTCGACCAAATCGCAATGGCGAAAGTCGCGATAGTTCTTTAGGGTATCATACCCGACATTCTTAGAAGAAGAAGAAGAAGCATGATCTAGGGCTGTGACTGTTCAAGTTTGCATTGAAAAGCGCTGCCCTATCCTGCGTTTGCCAAAAGTTTGCACGTCTTCTCACGGTATTGAGTGTTTTATCAAAACATTTTGTTGCAATACCATTTCCACTACATTATACATACAAGCAGCCTTGATATCTAGATTAATTGGTAATTGGTTGGTAGTGGTGGCTACCTTCATCCCAGTCCTACAAATTTAATTTTTCGATCGAAGAAGAGAAAAGTCTAGAGTGCGTAAGATATGTTTAAAGTGAGAGTGGACCGACACAGAATTGGAGAAGATTATTGTAGGTAGTAGAGATTATTTCTCTGAGCATTTTGCTTTTTTTCCCGCTTAAAATTGGCCCCTCCATCACTGAGATACTTTTGTTATGTTGGGAGCATGACGTCACGCATCTATCTCTAGTATTCTGTATGTGAATCTGGACCTTCACTTACTAGTTTTACCACACTGGGGTTCGTCATTTGACCAAGATCCATCCTGTAGACACGTCAGTGTTGCAGTTCCCACAATGATATGTGTTGCAACACATTCGATGGTGGCAGTTGTCCCTATCTGTGAGATAGCCCAGTTTCCTTTAGTCGATCCCTCAACAGTAAAGGTAGGACACTCTGGCACTGAATGGAAAGATTTATGAACAAGAATAAACCACTAAACCATCAAATGTACTTTTTAGGTGAGAGATCTCCCACAACAGAAATTGATGAGCTCCTGTGCTAACTTTACGAACTTATTTTTTCTACTTCGTGCACCCACATGTATGACTGCCAGTTATTGACTGGCTATTTGTTTTGGATAATGGCAATGCAAAAGCTGTCATAGCATTGGCCTGACCCTATTCCCAAGAATACTTACATTGATCACACTGTGGTATATCACTTGACCATGATCCATCAATCTGACAAGTCAGTTTGGCACTTCCAACAATAATATGATTTGCAGCACATTCAATGGTGGTAGTTGTCCCTGGTGGTGAGGCAGACCAGTTGACTTTGGTGGATTCCTCCACGGTAAAGGCAGGACACTCTGGTACTGGATGGAAAGGATATATAGATGATAGTTAATTTATATAATACATTAATAATTAAGACGGCATTCTAGTATTGACAATTATTGTCATTACTAGTATGCCGTCTTATGGAATGATGTGGGTTATTTCATACCGAGGTGCACGGGCCAATCAGATGCCCGGATTTTGATATTCTGGTCTCTAATTGAAGCTTGACTCTTACCTCTATAGAAATCAGATGCTTCATCTAGATCGCTAAATTGGATCTTATCCACAACATCACCACTCAGTGCTTTCGAACAACTGCTTTTTGAACTAAACACTAAGTTCAACACTTCAACACCATTACATGTGATGATGAGCCTGCTACTTGTTTTGGTAAACGTCCAAACTTTGTTCACCGCTGCTGGTGGTTGTACTGTCAGGTCTGTGAGGCCATCGGTACAATAATATACATAGTACTTCATCGTTGATGTGAACCACACTGTCATATGACTGATATAGTCGTTATCGTTTTCATACATTCCCACCCTGATTATTTTATCACTACCCTTTGAAGAGTCTGTCTTTATCTGGAGGGATGACCCCTCCAGATCCCAGGTCATCTTTACATCTCTCTGTGTAACGGGTATCCAGTCTGAAACGCGGTATATTATATATTATGTTATATAATGGAGTTGATATACGACATCGCATAGTTAGATCTGTCAGCGTGATGCACTTGCATTGCTCTGAAGTGCATGAGATTATTCAGAGGTGATTACTGAAGCATTTAAGTACACCAACCTTCGAGAATAGCTGGCCCCCCGAATGCAGCTGTGAAGAGAAGGAAACGTATCATTTTGACAGTTACTGCAGGATGACGTCTTTACGTCAACGTTATTTTCTTGCTAACTGTAAAGTTCAGGTTTAAAGTGAGAGTGGACCAAATCAGAATTGGACTAGTTTGTTGTAGGTAGAGATTAGCTCTCTCAGCATTTTGCGTTTTTGCCGCTCAAAATCGACCCACCCATCACTGAGATATTTTTGTTATGTTGGGAGAAAACACAATGATTGTTTCTATCCTGTTTGATAAATATAGATGTAGCAGGAATTCTCCCAACATAACAAAAATATGTCAATATGTATGTCCGACCAAAACATTTATTTAATAGGAAAATAAGGAAGCTATCATACCAAGCTGTATGATAAATGATAATGGTCTAAAGAACAATTGTGAGGAGTCTCACTGTCTCAGCAGAAAGGACCAGGCAATTAGATATTCATAATGTGTGACCGTGGGCTCCGTTATCGGTTAGCGTCTTTTAACTGGCGAGTGCGTTTGAGAAGAATCCTTAATATGCAAGTGTAAAATGATGGTTTTTTTGCAAACCTTAAGATTTTAAGAAAAATAATACTAACAATATCTATTCGAACGAAGAGGGAGAGCGATAGAAAAAAGTGGACCGGAGAAATTAAGATAGAGGCAGTGCTTTGTTATAGTGGATGGCGAAGAACAATTGTCATTATAAACGGGCATAGGTAGAAAAAATACAAGGTGGAGTACATTTTGGACAGATTGGGTCAGCATTGCAAGTACAAGTAGATAGAAAATTTCCTTAAATAAAGAGAATACCTTACTCTCGTTTTTTAAGAAACGCTTTAGTAAGAAACTTTTTTATAAGAAACTTTTCAAATGCAAATCACACAATTCAGAGACACCACAACAAAATAGAACACCCCTAACTTGTTTTGTTTCTTGATAAAGAAGAAATTCTTTTTGTTTTTGGATTGCTTACACCTGTAGTTTCCTAGAAAAAAAGTTTCTTATTTAAAAGTTTCTTGAAATATGCGAGCTTAATTAACAAGAGTTATATATCTTCTCGAGAAGCAGCGAGATGTAGATTAGCATGGAACAAAGCAGCTGCGCCTGGATAGAGCATGGTCCCTGTATTTATACATATTTTATGATGTTACAGAAAATTTAAATATTTATAGAAACACTAAACAGGGACTCAGAGGGAGCAGGAAAGTGCTGACCATGCTGGCCATGCTGAGTGCTCCTTGGTGAAGGAGAGTAATCAGTAAACATTATACTATCCAGTATGGCTAAAAAATCCCCCATTATAGACTTGGCGTGCTACACTGTTCGTCGCTGGATTGCTAAAATTGAGTTGAGTGCAAGTGGTCATGAGATCCAAGTGACCTCTTTGAGTCCTGTGTCAATGCACATTTCTGATTCTCATCCACGGGCTTATATAATAATAACTAGACTAATACACCAAAACCAAATCAAGCTAAGCTCCTGTCCCCCGGCCTGGACTAGTAATGATGACCGAAAAATGACTAAAGACACATACAACTAAAAGAAAGGACAAACCAAATAGTATAAGAAGAAGGGTGACCTAGCTATAAAAAACTAAACAAACACCATGACATGTCCAAATCGAAAACAGCACTACTATAACACCCCCTAGCCTACACTAAAAATGAATAAGGAACAACACAATAACATGAATGGTCTTATCTGATTGGAGAATGTAGATCGGTGGTCGGTAGCTGGTCGTTTCTTTGATGTATCTTCACAGTAGCAGGGGATGGCGGGAGAACGAGGTAGACAAGTGGTGAAATTCGAGAAGGCCCTCAGAGGAGGGAGAGCCGAGACGCACACACGAAAACAACAACACGAGAAGTGAAGATAATCTTCTCTCTATAAGTCTCTCTATCTTCAAGATAGAGCTTGGAGAAGATAGGGGAGCTAAATGGTATTCATTCAGTTGCACGCAGATAGAATGCCGTACGCAGCTCAGACAGAATGCCGTACGCAGACAGAATGCCGTCAAACAGACGATATATTCTACTAGAAAGCCCATTGCTAAGTCCTACAATACCCCCCCCCCCCACCCGTCTCTATGCCCCCCCCCCTCTTACTGATCTTCGTCTCTCCATGTCGGGGTAAAGAATACGGAGTTTAGTACTTGTAGAGCGCTGGTGATAAACATCAAGGGAAATCTCACTGAATAACATATGTAGAATCAGGTGATAGAATTGTAGTAGCTGTGTAGAGAGTCAACGGGGTACGTAGGTAGAAAGGCTTTGGCAATCATGGCGGCCCCAGTAGTAGATCCCAAAACACCACGAAACACCACACAGGAACACACAACAAACAACCAACAACATGCACGTGCAGTATCCCCCCTCCAATACCCCTTCCAAGCCACCTCCTTGGCAACCCCCCACCATTTGCACGTGTGGATACTACATCATCCTCCTCACGACGTTCATTTGTACTTTATAATATAGACTAGAAAGCCCATTGTTAAGTCCTACAACACCCCCCCCCCCCCCGTCTCTATCCCCCTCTTACTCTTTGTCTGTCCATGTCGGGGTAAAGAATACGGAGGTTGGTAGAGTGGTAGAGCGCTGGTGACAAACATCAAGGGAAATCCCGCTGAATAACATGTAGAATCAGGTGATAAAGATCCGTAGAATTGTAGCTGTGTAGAGAATCAACGGGCTACGTAGGTAGAAAAGCTTTGGCAATCATGGCATGAGGGCCCCAGTAGTAGATCCGAAACACCACAGGAACAACACAGCCCACAGGAACACGCAACAAACAACCAATAACATGCACGTGCAGTATCCCATCTCCAATACCCCTCCCAAGCCACCTCCCAGGGCAACCCCCTCCATTTGCACGTGTGGATACTACATCATCACCACGCCACGCATTTGCAAATTATAATAAGGATAATAATCTCACCCACGATTCGATAGCGATCATTATGTGACCTGATTGAGCCACTGAGTTCCCCCTCCACCCATAAATTTCCTCAAATCTCAACTAGCACCCTGCCCCAATAAATGTAACGATACAAAAGATTTCCCTTTCAGGATGGCGAGTCATCACAAGAAAACATGGCTCGACCGACCCTTGAAGGATGACGATCTTACTAACACACGGCGAATGTCGACTGTAACGAATAACTTTGCAAACTCTTTATCAAATCGACGATTTTCAAGTTTGAACCTCCCATCAAGTATTGCCTGCTACACATCTGCTAAAAGTAAAGGCGTCGCAACTTCTGGGCTTGAAAATGTTCACACAGAGCTTTTGTCTCTTCTCCTTTCCAACAGTATTTTCCGGGACTTTCTGAATGTGTTTCTTTTGCTTCCCGTTCATGCCCACCAATGTGTTGTAAAGTACAACGGAGATTCTTGCTACTTTGAGGCATTCCCTCTTATTCGTAGCTCCGGTTACAAGCTATCAGTTGACCGCATCTTACAATGGATCTACTCAAACCGGCTTCCATTCTTTCTCTCCAGTCGACTCTATCAGCTGTGTCTGTTCACACAATCTTTCTGCAAAGACAATGCCTACTTGACGTTCAATGACAGTATTGAGTACAGTAAGAAGGAGTTGAACATGTTCGGTGATTTGAGGACTGTAGAAGGGATTCAAAAACTCATCAGACACGCCGGGAACTCCCCTGATGGCTCAATGATCCAGCTGTGGTTGGATTTGCAGTGGTTGAGGCACACTACGAAGGACAATGGGCACCTTGAAATGATGCTGAGCATAAGGGATCGTTACACCGCCACCAGCAGCGTCCTTCCTAATGATTTCAAAACCCAGCTCCAGGCTGCTGTGGACCAGATTGGCAGCGTCTCCTTGAATACGTGCCTGATTACCCGCAGGGAGGATCTTTGGAAAAGCTATGACATTTTACTCGACAACCCATTCGTGCAACAGAAACCAAAACTGTCAATGAGGGAGAGGAATCCTCTGTTAATTCTACAGAATGATGTTATCAAGTCTCTGAAAACTGACTTTTGTAAGCGATTTCTTCTCTACTATGACTGTCTACCTAACTATTTTAGATACACTTCGCCTGGCCCGGAACTGAACCCCACTCAATGTCCTCTAACCTCAGGAAGATCTAAAAGCACCCTCCCTTCCATCGACCAAACAAGTGATAAAATTGAGGAAGATGGAGATAAGAAAAGACCAAAAACGTGTTACCCACACTTACATCCAAAGGTTCGAGCATTCAGCGGCATGTCCAGGAAAACCAGTGGTTATGTGAGTTTAACTCCGGACGAAAAGCTCGCTGATTACTCATCCACGGTACCAGAAGATGAGGCGGTAAAGATAAAGAGATGGAAAAGTCAAGAGTTCCTCTCAGAGAAATGTGAAACGGTGGAGGAGAAGAAGAGAAAATCCATGCCTGATCTGAGTACTATTGACATAACTGTGAACGAACCCGCTATGAAGTTGTTTAGAGAACGAGTGACAATGAACAACACTGAACAGGAGACATGCTCGAACAGTACGGATTTGCCAAGTGAATCTGTTAGCCCCTACCTAGGACTCCATCACCTGTAAAAACTCGCACGTCCTCTCCAAATAAAGCCATGCCGACATTAGGCAATTCACGGAAAGTAACAAAGACAACCATGCTCTCTTCGCACCTCGTTCCCGAAAGAAATTCTAGTGTGATTGAGAACAGCAGACAGGCAAGCGAGCTACTAAAGTTCGCGAAAGCACCCGATCGCTCAATCTCAATCATAAGCCAAGATTTCTCATCTGTCCATCGAAAATCTACCTTCCATGATGCGATGCATTCTCGGCGAGCTTCTTCTTTTACCCGGAAAATTCCGATCATCAAGGGAAATCTGGGTATTGCGTCCATAGCAGCTGGTGATCCCAAAAAGATCTCAGAGGAGATCATCAAAAACAAAACCAGTGACAGTATGTTACAACAAGACCGTAACCGGTTGCTGATTGCCTTCATGGCTTCAGATAAACTTGCATCGGGGCCTTTCCGAAACTATCTTGTTTCGACACACAACGATACCGCTCTGGAGTTTGTCGAGTTATGGGAATGGATTGAGATTCTTCGATGTCTCACTTCTGAAGGTGGACGACGAGGAGCAACCGCCAAAGCATTCGGAGGCAATGGTTTTCTTTCGTGTCACGATGAATGGCCGGTGCTTAAGGACGACCCGTACTTTCAATATGGAGAGACTCTTCGCCAGATGAAGAAACATCCTGAGTCAATATCGAACTTCCTAAACAAATTTAACGAATTGAAGTCATTTGTAGGAGATAATCCGTTGAAAAAGCCCCTCTGCCCTCGAGTTCTCCAGGAAAAGATTGACATGCTCAACGCGGCGGGTTGTGACGATGAAATACTGGCACTTGTGCAGGTGCATGTGATCACAAAACTGAAGAAAAACATTGACAGTTACAGTAAGTTTGACTCAAACAACTTCTTCCATTATCTATCCCAAGGAAGTGGGGAGGAAGTTAGGAGAAGTCAAAGTTTTACCAAGATGGATTCCATGGTTGAACGAAGCCAGAGGCGATTCCGTAAATACCACACGGCTGCTGACCTTCAAAAGGATCTCATTTACTCTCCAATGGCCAACCGACTGTGGGTCGCGGTTGATATTTGTGAAAAATTGATCTTCCCATTCGCTCTCCGGAAACTTTCCATGCCCATGCTAACTCTGGGAACAATGATCAAACTGAAGATGTTCTTGGTGAGGCGAAGGAAAGAGAAAGACGCAAGGGCCAGAGAGAAACTAAAGTTGAAAGCTAAAACTCCACTTCCAGCTGTTGTGAAACCTACCGTGGTGCCGGAAAAGAAAAAGAAAATAGCCAAACCGAAGAAGTTTGTTTTCCGTCGGAAAATCAAAGACGATGAAAACACTCACTACTTTGCCATTGACTGGAAGGATAAAGTTGAGAGCCATGAGATGGATTTGGATGCGTACATATCCCAGCTTAAGGAGAGCATTACTGAAAAGTTTGAAGACCTTGTCCCTCTAACAATCGAGGATTTCCTCCGACAGGACTCAACTGCTAAGCATTTCCGCCGGTACATCCTGCGGAATCACAAACACTCAGCAATTGGCAAAGATCAGCTGATAAACATCATCACATTTCTAAGCCAAGAATACGAAGTTGAGAGCAAAATTGACACTCCTGACTTCCCTGAGCTCTCCCGATCGCTTTGCTCTACTTTCGTCTTTGGGAAATCCTCAATTCTCCACGAGTTTCAATTACCAGAGAACGTGGTGAAGATGATTGTACGAAAGAGGTCAGGAAACCCGACGTTTCTCCTTCACATCACCGCGGTTGTGAAGCACTGGGTTTACACAAACCTATGGGATGACTTTATCACAAAAATGTACCAAGGCAAAACACTCCAAACTGAACAAATGAGTTTTGTCAAAGAGTATGATCAGCTAACAAATCATCGGCCAGTGTTCTCCAAAGCCCTTGCTAAGCGGCTCATGCATTTTGTTATTCGAAGTCAAAGCTTGGTCTCATTCCTCTCAAAACCAAAACAGTTTGAGGAATTCCGTCGTTTTCTCGTGGATCAAGGTACCCAATTGGACAAAAATGGGCTCCCAGTCGACCGGCTCCTTTTCGGGAAGCGGCATCAACGGTTATCAGTTTACGTCTCCAAACTTCCTCAAGATCTCTACTTCCTTGTTGAAGTACTAGCTTATCGAGATTTACTCCTCCACGCTAGGACCGTCGCCAGGGACATGACTTTGACGGGATCTGAGGAGATTGCTGTTCTCAATAAGGTCGATACCATTGTGGAGTTGTTCCTTGACTCATCCATTGCCCCAAAGTTACAGGTGAACCTTCCCACACCGGTAGCTGCGGATCTGATGATCAGCTTCAAAAGCCTCCACTGTGGTTTCAATGTTCTGAGCGAGGCCCTTGGAAACACACTCCAAATTCTCCTTCTGTTTTGGAAACAATTTTGTTTTAAAAAGTTTGTCCCCGAGTCACAAAAGAAGGAACAAGTGATGGCAAGGGTTCGTGGTAAGCCTGTATCTTCATCAAATGCACCCCAATTGAGTAACCGTCTGAAGAGCGTCGTTGGGATCACTATTACCACATCTACTTGCTCCCGGTTCTCTGGAGTACCGAAAAGTAACTGTGACAATGAAATCGGAGGTGTAAACTTCTCCATAACCCGAGGTGTCCAGGATATTTACCGGCCGAAAGCACTGTATTTCAATGGAGGTATTCAGGGGAGTGCACGGTTCAGATCTACCATGTCGTGCACCTCCCAGAGATCGGGCAGTCAAAGGTCCGGTTCTCAGAGATCTCAGAGGAGAGTTTCATCTCCAAAGAAACGTGATCGGTTAATGGTTAATAACACCCACAAGGGCAATACCCTGATGTTACCAACACTATTAGAGTGATTTTGAACTTGATTTGCTGATTTTATTGCTCATGGTCTGTACACAGATATTTTCAATTTTGTAAATTGTGTGAATTTTGTGCCATTTCTTTCTTTTGAAACCTATTTATTCTTTGTGTTAAAATATGTTTCATCGCCAACGTATTTCCCTTTCTAGGATGTAACTGATGGAGTTTCGCTGGTTACTTTTCACTCTCCTCGCCCTAACGGCGGAGGGTTTACTTTGGCCCGATGCACTTGTCCCATTCTCAATCGATGAGGACAGGTTCGAGGATGCCGTTGTGCACAGGATAAGAGAGGAAATGAACGAATGGGAAAAAGGAACGTGCATCCGTTTTGTCCCGTACATTGATCAACCTGATCACGTGACTGTCACTCACTCTAAAACTGGGTTAGTTTTAGAAACATTCGTAATATAATGCTCTTTGTTATGTTCTAACCCTCCTTTATGCGGGGCGCACGAAACACAGTCTAGCTAGGCAAATTGCTCTAGCACCACTCAAAAGGGTGTAAAATTCAGTTAACGTTCTTGAATTATTATCTAACATAATTTAAAGTGAGAGTGGACCGGATCAGAATCGGACAAGTTTGTTGTAGGTAGTAGAGATTAGCTTTCTGAGCATTTTGCGTTTTTGCCGCTCAAAATCGACCCACCCATCACTGAGATATTTTTGTTATGTTGGGAGAATTCTTGCAAGAGCAATATTTATCAAACAGGATAGAAACAATCCTTGTGTTTTACTAACACATTCTTTAAATTTCTAATATGCTGGCTTGCATTGCCCTGCTTCTGTACATGGACATGTCTACCTCACTGCTTATATTCAGAATGTGTTAGTAAAACACCACGATTGTTTCTATTCTGTTTTATACATACTGATTAAACAGGAGTTCTCCCAACATAACAAAAATATCTCAGTGATGGGTGGGTCGATTTTGAGCGGCAAAAACGCAAAATGCTCAGAAAGCTAATCTCTACTACCTACAACAAACTTGTCCGATTCTGATTCGGTCCACTCTCACTTTAATTATTCACTTGGTGATGCGGCCACCCCTACACAGGCCGCACGAAATCACCAAATTATTCACAGGTGCTGGTCTTATATTGGACGCCAAACGGGGCACCAGTTGATGCTCCTCAAGAAAAGTTGTGCCAGTGACTTTGTTGTAAACAGCATGCTTGGTCATGTACTTGGAGTATATGATAAAAAATCCCGCGAAACAGAAGTGAGTTTCTTTTTCCTTCTCTCCCCCTCTCCCTCTTCTTCTCTCTCACTCTTACTCTCACTCACTCAATCACTCACTCTCTCACTCACTCACTCACTCACTCACTCACTCACTCACTCACTCACTCACTCACTCACTCACTCACTCACTCACTCACTCACTCACTCACTCACTCACTCACTCACTCACTCACTCACTCACTCACTCACTCGATGTTCGACGAAACCGTCGTGTAATTTATTTCCTGCAATAAAATCATTGTCTCAGTTGTCCATTATATACTGCTTTCAACTACTGAAGATGAGACCAATAATATCAAGCGTGGCAACACATGAACTCTATGAAGTTTCATAAGCTAATTTTGTCAACTTTTTTCTGGGTGAAGCCCAACGCTTGTAAAGATCCCACATGAACACCCTGTATAACAACATGCCCTGCTTTATTTAGCGTTATAAGCATTCGTACAGCGTACTATAGAAAAACAATGGTTACCCCACCGTGGTTCGCTCTCCCATTACCCCCCCCCCCCCATTATTGGGACAGAGAGATTGGGAGAGAATGACAGAGAGAGAGAGAGAGGGGTGCAGTCTATTCGCTATTCTACAATAATAACTAATACTATAGAATAGAATCGAGTGCCTGACTCTCCGCCCCCCCCCCCCCCCCTCTACGCCAAGCTATGTGTATCTCTCTCAACATCACATGTCTGATAGGGCCGTCTGATATTATGAGCTAACCATGAGTGGTCAGATTCAATAGGGAAGGTATGTTATCTGAGACCCCGGTGTCAGATTGCTAAAAAATAGGGAAGGTACCTATTTGATAAAAAAACTTAGGATAGCAAGAATTGAAGACCGGGTACCCGTTATAAGCTACATAGTGAAAATCAGCGCCTGATCTACGTTACTACGAGGTCTCTTTAGATCTGAGGGAACAATTCAAACCCCTTTCAATTCTTTCTCCAGAGTATTTGAATATGTATTAAAATGGGAAGATTTATGGAGCATGAATACTGAATTAGAGGGGCCATTAGACCAGGTCACGCCAATGCTCTGACACCTGTATTAGGGCAATCATGCAGCATGGGCTGATGACAAACCCACCCGGTGGAGCCTTTTTGTTTGCCTATTAAACGCCAATTTTATGGTTGCCATGGCAACAAGAGATAATGTGAGAGAGAGATATATATATACCAAAGTATACCAAACTATACCATGGGATCCCCCCCCCACTCACTCACTCACTCACTCACTCACTCACTCACTCACTCACTCACTCACTCACTCACTCACTCACTCACTCACTCACTCACTCACTCACTCACTTACTACTCCTCTCTCTCTCTACTCTCTCCCATTCTCTGTCCACTCACTCACTCACTCACTCACTCACTCACTCACTCACTCACTCACTCACTCACTCACTCACTCACTCACTCACTCACTCACTCACTCACTCACTCACTCACTCACTCACTTACTCACTCACTCACTCACTTACTCACTCACTCATTCACCCGCCCAGAGAAAGGAAGATTCCTCGTTAACGATTCACAGTTCTGTTCTGCATTTCGCGGATGAGACACCGCTGATGAGAGGAGTTAGTGAAAAATCACATTGGTCCACATCAATAGATAAAACATTTTCCAGAATCAATGCCATGTACAATTGTTCAACTTTTCACGAAGGTGAATTAGCAAACAATTCTGAATAAATTAGTCTTTAAATATCGAATTATAATACACTATTTATACTTTAGAATAGCTCACAGTTCACACACAAATATTTAAATTCCAGAAACATCAAAACGGTGTGGACAATGGAGTTGGGGAGATTGGGGTGAGTGCTCCCAGAGTTGTCAGAAAAATGGAAAGGGACCTGGTACCAAGACGCGACAGAAAGTGTTTTCGGTTCCTAAAGATGAATGCTTGGGAAAAGATGAACGGCCCTGCGGAGATCATCCTTGTCCAGGTACGGATACTATTCATATGATCTGTTCCCTTGCTCAACTCTGTCTCACCGCACCCTTTTTTGAAAAATAAGAAGGGTTTGAATGATTGAATGAAACAAATCTGTGGCTTTTGGTAACATTCTCCATTTCCACGACATCAAAATACTTCTTCTCTCAGGAAATGAGGAGGAGTGCTACACCCCCTGGTCTGCATGGTCGAGTTGTAGTGCTGATTGCGGGGAGGGAAAGCAACGGAGGTACCGGGATACCAAAGCTAAAACAGATAGCAAGGGAGTGAGATGTTATGATGGGAAACGGTACACAGTCGATAAGAAGAAGTGTATCGCAGAGGCGTGTATAGGTGAGTAGCTGGTGCTCAAAGTACTCAATACTATGGTCTATGCCTGACTCCTGTGTTACTAAAATCACTCAGCAGTACTATCAACATGAGCTTTTTACAAATTGTGTAGGTTCACAGATTTGATTTTTCACTTTTCAGTTGACTGCAAGCTGAGTAAATGGTCCGCTTGGGAGGCTTGTCCGCGGCACTGTGGTGGCATCCGAACTCGTCGAATGAAAACCATTCTCAAGGAGCCCCAGAACGGGGGTCAGAGATGCGGGGAGATGTTTGAGACTAAGAGCTGTGGAGATGGTACTTGTCCAGAGGCGGGGGAGTGTGAATTAACGGTGTGGAATGAATGGTCACCATGCTCCGCGTCCTGTAACATTGGACGAAGTTACAGGTAATAGTTGTGATAAAACCTAAGACTTGTCACCTCCTACCGACCCGATAAAACCTAGAATCTCTAGTACTTTCAAATCGCTATGTACTTAGTTTCACATCCAAACCTAAAACCAATATGTTTATTCCAGGTTCCGTTCGATAACTCGTGAACCCACGGACTCATCAGCTGTATCCTGTCCCCGAACTGAGGAGTCCAAGGAGTGTAACATTGAGCCGTGTACCAATGTTCCAACTGGAGATGTGGACTGTGAGATGACGGCGTGGTCTCCCTGGTCAGACTGCAGCAGGACCTGTGGAAACGGAATTCAGCATCGGTTTAGGGTGATTTCCAAGAAACCTCAGGGTTCCGGGAAGTTATGTGAGCATTTGGAGGAGAACAAGGCGTGCCAGATTGGCATTTGCTACGGTTCATGTGGGGTGACGATTTGGTCAGATTGGTCGGGGTGTTCCAAGCGGTGTGGTGAGGGGACGAGAACCCGATATAGACAGATAACCCATACCAGAGATTTTGATGTTTGTCCCTCTCTCACTGAGATTGAGCCTTGTGTGATCTCTGAGAAATGCCGTAGTGATGCTGAAATCTTGATTGATGGAGAAGGTAACGATATGATTCTAATAACTATCTCAACAGAGGTCTTACTTTAGTTTCCCATTGGTGATTGGACTCAATTCCCAACTATGAACCCAATTCAACAACTTACATCCTAACCCAGATGCAGTAGGCAGTAACCTACTGCACCCTTGCTTGTTTCAGCACCCAACTAACTAACCCAATATTTCAGACCTGGACTGTCAGTTGTCTGATTGGTCCACGTGGACTCTCTGTACAGTAGGGTGTGGTCCGGGGGGACAACAGCAGAGATTCAGGGAAGTGGTGAGAAGACAGGAGGGTGCCGGAAGGCAATGTGATCATATTTCGGAGGAAAGATTTGGGTGCAATCAGAACGTGGTCTGCGAAAATTCTATCGGTAAACAAATTAAATATTAATCCATTGCATTATATATTAGCTTCTAAATCTGTACAATCATCATGACGTCATCATGACGTCATCAATGTCATATTTCAATAGATCTGACGTAATTCTGTTCAGGAATATGTGAAGTTTCGGAGTGGGGCAGGTGGAGCAAGTGTACTGCGGACTGTGGGGAAGGTCTCCAAACACGTACACGACAGATTACCTCCCATACCGACGACGCACCCTGCCCTAACCAGAACGAAGAGCGGTTCTGTCAGAAGCCATCGTGTTCAATCCAGGAAGAGAAGTCCCAGTGTGAGTTATCCTAATTGGAGTCGGTGGAGTGACTGTGATGTGACGTGCGGGCAGGGAACCCAGAGCAGACAACGCCGCATCCTGAATGGAACAGTGGAGACATGTCCCGGTATATCATCCACCCGAGTGTGTAGTGGACCACCCTGCAATGATAACAGATCTAACGGTAATGCTAGTTAAAAATCAGTAGTTTCACAAAGAATGCGTCTAAGAACTGTTTTGAACTGTTTTTTAAACTTATCTTTATATATCCTGCAGGAAGGAAGTATCGGACCCGAGCCCAGAGAGTTTACTCAGCTGAGGCAGATGGTTGCCTTTCTGTCGTGGTGAAACCAACTGGAGAAGTCCTGGCACTTTTTGTAGAATGCGACGATAACGGTAACCAGGGGATAATGGTAACCAGGGGGTAATGGTAACCAGGGGGGTCATCATGGTTACCTTATTGCTTTTTAGTTTTGGTTTTCCCTTATAGTTCTAGATATCTTAGTTATTTAGTTTGAGAACAACACATTCGAGTGCAGAGGGAGACAGTGCAACATGCTTGATTAGTGAGAACATAAACATGACATCATGCAATCTTTGTTTGTCGGTCTGTTTTTGCTTACCTCTGTCGCAGTTAGGGTCTTCATCGGGGCATTTGGTGCACTCTGTCGTCTGAGAGTCCGTGAAGTGTCCCTTCTCACACCGGGCACAGAATCCCATCGGGTCTATGAAGTAGTTGGTAATACAGCGATCTGGGGAGAAAGGGCTTGTGAATGTGGTTTCTGGAGATGTGGAAAGGTAAAAAGTCAAGACCCTTGGTGTTGCACATACTTGACACTTGGTAGAGAGCGTTATTTGCGTTGGAGAATCTGTTAAAACCAAACTTCACGATGGAAGATATCTGACCGGTAAATGATGTAGACCACAACTTTGTCCCTTTTTCTACATGATATAGGACCAATCCAGATCTGGTGAAGGTCACCAGAAGAGTAGCTTTCATTTCACTAGTTTTAGTGGTTGCGACAGTTTCATATGTGACCACACGTGAGCGGGTGTTAGTCTGGTATCCTACAACCATGGTATCGTCTAACTGCCAACTAATCGCTATATCAACCAGAGATGTCATTGACTCATCATAGAATGAGATCCCGTAGGTGTTGCCCGGTGTTTGCCAAAGGACCCTCAGAAAGATGTTTTGTTGTTTGTAGTTGATGGATATTGGACAGCCCTGTGGTGATGAGCCGCCCTTGTCAGCGCACATGTTAACGTCTTTGTCACAATTGCAGAAAGCTTTTTGCCACTTCGTGTTCGTTGCGTACGTATACACGTAGGATTTCTGAGGATCGTTCACTACGTATCCATCCTTTGAAAATGTCAGTATGAACATATCCCAGCCTATAGTTGAGGCAATGTAGCTATGCTGGGTGACATACTTGTGCCGCCCCTCAACTTCTCCAATCGTGGTGTTCTTGAAAAACCCTTTATACTCGCAATTCGTCCATCCAACATCTTTCTCTGAAGTTCCTGTAAAATAATTTAATATTAGTTTTAAACTTGGCCCTGTGCCAAGCGTATCAGTCTTGACGGTGTTGAACTAATATTCTCACCTTGCTTGAAAGAGATTCTCCCACAAATGTCGTCTGAGTTGTATGTTAACATAACGGTACCATAGATATTCACTATATCTCCGATAAAAACTTGTTGGTTCCGTCTTACTTTTATCCCTGTAAAACAAAATTCATCATAGAATAACGAAGGAATTGGGAAGGTTGTCTTGAAGAATAGCAGAAACTTACGATACACATGTGGAAAGAATGTTGATTGCCAGACTTTCACGTTATTTTGCAATATCCGGACAGAATGATTCCTACTTTCCATCAGATCTTTGAATGCCTAATCGGAAAAATAAGTATAATTCAGTATCCTGTTGATGTTATTTGCCCAGTTCTCAGAAAAGTATGTACCTCATCGCTAACAGTATCGGCCATAGTCAAAGTTGTAATGTCCCCATTCTGTAGAATTCCATATTCAGACGAGTCGTCTGATATCGTATTATCATCGGGTGTAAACCAGTCCACTGTGTAGCCTGTTGTTCCAGTGTTTTGTACCGTAAGCGTAGCTGTACTATCTGGGGGGGGGGGGTGGATTAGAAATCGTGAGTTTCATTTATCAAACGTGACAACACATTGAAATTGATGTTTGACTGGGTAAAAAGCTTCAAAAGTACAGTTTTTAATCTGACGGCTAACCTCCTCCTGTACTGTACTCTACTTCTGCAACTTCCAAGATAGCCCCTGAAAGAATTACATGGGTTATTGATGGGTTGGACATGCAGTATGCACATTATATATTTAATGTCACACTCACAGTATTCCAGGACTTACTGATTTTTTCCTCTTCTTCCTCATCTTCGTTCCCATCACAATCACTGAAAAATGTATGTTCGCAAAAGGCAAGCTTCCCCTCGTCCGACCCGAAGTTGGAATCATATGGGTTTAGTTTGTCGAACCGGCAAGTTGCTAACATATTTCAAATCTTCACTACTTCTCAAATGATCTAATCCCATACATTCAGTCTAATACCAAAATAAAATTGTAAATCCTATTAAAAATAGAGACAAAAATAATGGCACCAAAATGTGAAATGCCCTTGTAGTTAGTGGGAGCAGAACAAAATCAATTTCCTATCTTAATAAATAATTAATTAAGTTGATGCTCTTATTTGTTTTAGAGGTGCTCAAATTTGAAGGGGGGGTTCCAACCTATTTCGTGTACGTTTGTACGGAAAAAAACACGGGTTTCCTCAAACAAAAAAATACAAAAAAATACAAAAAAATACAAAAAAGTACAAAAAAATACAAAAAAATAAAAACAGTTTTATATGGTAATTTACCATTATTGTTCGAACTTTTACTGTTTTTAAACATTCTTCCACGCTATTTCACGCAATTTAGCACAAAATATATACATATTTTACATATGTAGCATGCCAAAATCGCGAGAGAAATTTCCCCGAATCGCAATTTCTTACCGAGAAAATTTTCTCGAATCGTATTTTCTAAGCGAGAAATTTCCCCGAATCGCAATTTCTTACCGAGAAAATTTTCTCGAATCATATTTTCTAAGCGAGAAGTTTCCCCGAATCGCAATTTCTTACCGAGAAAATTTTCTCGAATCGTATTTTCTAAGCGAGAAATTTCCCCGAATCGCAATTTCTTACCGAGAAAATTTTCTCGAATCGTATTTTCTAAGCGAGAAATTTCCTCGAATCGCAATTTCTTACCGAGAAAATTTTCGGGAAATTTTCTCGAATCGTATTTTCTAAGCGAGAAATTTCTCCAAATCGCAATTTCTTACCGAGAAAATTTTCTCAAATCGTATTTTCTAAGCGAGAAATTTCCCCGAATCGCAATTTCTTACCGTTTATGTATAGCTGGGTTCCATTTATGTTCATGTGCATGTATTATTTATACTTTTTTCACGCACCCACATCCTTCATTATTTTTTTGTATTTTTTTGTATTTTTTTGTATTGTTTGTATGGAAAAAAACAGGAATTTTGGATACTTTTATGTATGGTCCGTACAAAAAAATACAAAAAAATACAAAAAAATAGGTTGGAACCCCCCCAATTTGAACTAAAGGTGGAGTTTATAGCAAGAAAGGGCTATTTTACGGCAAATTCCCTGGTTGCTATGGTAACCAAATCCGTTGTCATGGTAAATCAATCGAACTCTTTCAAATTCTACCGCCAGTCACTGGATGAAATTTATCCATTTCATTGTGCACAATGCACAGGCTTTGGTTACGAAGTTACCCCTTGCCAGTGCGCGCAAAGGTCGCCCGGCGACAGAGTGTGAGGTGTCTTCGATACCAAGCACAGGCTTGTGTAACAAAAAGGGGCATTTTTATAGCTTATTGTTCATCATAACCTGAAATAAATAATTTTCATTACTTTCACAAAGGCTCAAAGTTTGAATATCAAATTTGCCAAAACTGTGTAGGCGCAAATTGGTGCAGGGGCAAAAGTTTTAATTGATTATTATTAATTAATTAATTAGAAAATCAAAAATCCGGCTCCGTTATGACTCGTTAGAACATACATACAAAGTTTCATTTCGAAATTTCAAACGGTGTGGCCACAGTTTGAATATCAAAGTTGCAAAAATTGTGCAGGGGCAAAAGTTTTAATTACTTATAATTAATTAATTAATTAAAAAATCAGAAATCCGGCTCTTTTATGACTCGTAGTTATACCACTAGAACATGCATGCAAAGTCTCATTTCGAAATATCAAACGGTGTGGCCACAGTTCGAATATCAAATTTACCGAAAATGTGCAGGGGCAACATTTGCCGCAAATGTACAGGGGCAAAATGTGCAGGGGCAAAATTTTAATTGCTTATAATTAATTGGATAATTAATTTTGACTATTCCCACTTTTTGTCGATCTTTCTATATGCATGAACTACATTACTACAAAATGTTAGGTCGTTATTTATAGCAGAACAGAAAATATACCATTTTTAGTTGCCTTGTTCAGGAAATGTGCAGGGGGTCGAAATCAGCGGTGCAGGGGAAAGATGGTGCAGGGGCAAAATTTTAATTACTTATAATTAATTAGTTAAATTAAAAATAAGAAATCCAGCCTTTTTATGACTCGTAGTTATACTACTAGAACATGCATACAAAGTTTCATTTCGAAAAAACAAACGGTTTGGCCACAGTTTGAATATCAAAATTGCAAAAAATGTGCAGGGGTATTTGCCCCTGTACATTTTCAAAAAAAGTGCAGGGGGCCCTAAAAAAGTCCATTTTTGCATGCCTATAACTAATTAATTAATTAATTTTCAATACTCCCACTTTTCGAATATCATTTTTTATGATTGAAGAACATTCCTACAAAGTTTCAAGTCAATATTTCAAGCAGAACGGAAGATAAACCGTGTGCAGGGGCACGCGTGCAGGGGCAAAAAATCAAAATGTACAGGGGCAATGTGCAGGGGCAAATTTTGGAAGCTTATAATTAATTAATTAATTAAAAAATCAAAAATCCGGCCACGTTATGACACGTAGTTATACTACTAGAACATGCCTACAAAATTTCAGGTCGATATCTCAAACGATGTGGCCGCAATCGCTGCCTGAAATTTGCCCCCCCCCCCCCCCCCCCCCGAAAATCTTCTATTCTTTTGCTATATAGGGCCGTCACTTTTTGGATTGGATTTGGTGCAGGGGCAAAAATTTTTTTCTCGTTTTTTCTGTTTTCTTCGGGTCTGAAAAATGTATTTTGTGTTAGCCTAGGCCAGCTCCGCCATTGCGTTACCCTTACTCTTTGCTGCAGGAGGCTGTCATGATCAGAGAGTCAAGACTTGAAAATTCGATTTCACATCGCTTACTCTCCTTTTTAACCATCCACACGAAACTGCCAGTATTTTGGAACATGTTTCTTACCGAGAAAATTTTCGGGAAATTTTCTCGAATCGTATTTTCTAAGCGAGAAATTTCTCCAAATCGCAATTTCTTACCGAGAAAATGTTCTCAAATCGTATTTTCTAAGCGAGAAATTTCCCCGAATCGCAATTTCTTACCGTTTATGTATAGCTGGGTTCCATTTATGTTCATGTGCATGTATTATTTATACTTTTTTCACGCACCCACATCCTTCATTATTTTTTTGTATTTTTTTGTATTTTTTTGTATTGTTTGTATGGAAAAAAACAGGAATTTTGGATACTTTTATGTATGGTCCGTACAAAAAAATACAAAAAAATACAAAAAAATAGGTTGGAACCCCCCCAATTTGAACTAAAGGTGGAGTTTATAGCAAGAAAGGGCTATTTTACGGCAAATTCCCTGGTTGCTATGGTAACCAAATCCGTTGTCATGGTAAATCAATCGAACTCTTTCAAATTCTACCGCCAGTCACTGGATGAAATTTATCCATTTCATTGTGCACAATGCACAGGCTTTGGTTACGAAGTTACCCCTTGCCAGTGCGCGCAAAGGTCGCCCGGCGACAGAGTGTGAGGTGTCTTCGATACCAAGCACAGGCTTGTGTAACAAAAAGGGGCATTTTTATAGCTTATTGTTCATCATAACCTGAAATAAATAATTTTCATTACTTTCACAAAGGCTCAAAGTTTGAATATCAAATTTGCCAAAACTGTGTAGGCGCAAATTGGTGCAGGGGCAAAAGTTTTAATTGATTATTATTAATTAATTAATTAGAAAATCAAAAATCCGGCTCCGTTATGACTCGTTAGAACATACATACAAAGTTTCATTTCGAAATTTCAAACGGTGTGGCCACAGTTTGAATATCAAAGTTGCAAAAATTGTGCAGGGGCAAAAGTTTTAATTACTTATAATTAATTAATTAATTAAAAAATCAGAAATCCGGCTCTTTTATGACTCGTAGTTATACCACTAGAACATGCATGCAAAGTCTCATTTCGAAATATCAAACGGTGTGGCCACAGTTCGAATATCAAATTTACCGAAAATGTGCAGGGGCAACATTTGCCGCAAATGTACAGGGGCAAAATGTGCAGGGGCAAAATTTTAATTGCTTATAATTAATTGGATAATTAATTTTGACTATTCCCACTTTTTGTCGATCTTTCTATATGCATGAACTACATTACTGCAAAATGTTAGGTCGTTATTTATAGCAGAACAGAAAATATACCATTTTTAGTTGCCTTGTTCAGGAAATGTGCAGGGGGTCGAAATCAGCGGTGCAGGGGAAAGATGGTGCAGGGGCAAAATTTTAATTACTTATAATTAATTAGTTAAATTAAAAATAAGAAATCCAGCCTTTTTATGACTCGTAGTTATACTACTAGAACATGCATACAAAGTTTCATTTCGAAAAAACAAACGGTTTGGCCACAGTTTGAATATCAAAATTGCAAAAAATGTGCAGGGGTATTTGCCCCTGTACATTTTCAAAAAAAGTGCAGGGGGCCCTAAAAAAGTCCATTTTTGCATGCCTATAACTAATTAATTAATTAATTTTCAATACTCCCACTTTTCGAATATCATTTTTTATGATTGAAGAACATTCCTACAAAGTTTCAAGTCAATATTTCAAGCAGAACGGAAGATAAACCGTGTGCAGGGGCACGCGTGCAGGGGCAAAAAATCAAAATGTACAGGGGCAATGTGCAGGGGCAAATTTTGATAGCTTATAATTAATTAATTAATTAAAAAATCAAAAATCCGGCCACGTTATGACACGTAGTTATACTACTAGAACATGCCTACAAAATTTCAGGTCGATATCTCAAACGATGTGGCCGCAATCGCTGCCTGAAATTTGCCCCCCCCCCCCCCCCCCCCGAAAATCTTCTATTCTTTTGCTATATAGGGCCGTCACTTTTTGGATTGGATTTGGTGCAGGGGCAAAAATTTTTTTCTCGTTTTTTCTGTTTTCTTCGGGTCTGAAAAATGTATTTTGTGTTAGCCTAGGCCAGCTCCGCCATTGCGTTACCCTTACTCTTTGCTGCAGGAGGCTGTCATGATCAGAGAGTCAAGACTTGAAAATTCGATTTCACATCGCTTACTCTCCTTTTTAACCATCCACACGAAACTGCCAGTATTTTGGAACATGTTTTTGACTTCTGGTCCTTTTCCAGAGTCCAATGATTGATATGGATTGCTGTTTTTTGTCCTACTGAGGCTGCATGAGCAAACGTTCCCCGTGTAACTAGCACATGGTACCACCACTTTCCCATTTTCCATTGACATAGAACTCGATATGATGACTTTGTTACTGTTCCCAGCACTTTTCCTGCATTTTATTATCACTTCAATGTTGAATAATGATTCACTTATTTGATTGCACCCGTCTGAAGACTGACAAAGATCCAGATGGCATGTGTGATCCTCATATCGTATCCCTCTAATCGCCTCATCAATAAATTTTACACCTGAAAACATAGGCAAATAAGTGATAGTATTCGTAAGTTATGGTCTTGTTCTACTAAGTGTTGCTTTCGTTGTCCATAGAAAAGGATCGACGCTAGGGCAATAATTATGTTGTTGGTTCAAAGTTCAAACCTGCACTAACGGTTGCTTTGCAGTCTATGACACGGTATTGTGCATCACTGCAAGTTAAGCTGATTTCATTCGGCGCACTGACCACTCCATTGTCTACTTCAACCCTAAAAGTTTCAGTCTCCGTCTTATCGATATCTGATGGGAATATGGTTGTCATTCGTGAAGTGATTGGAAATGGGTTATATAATTTAGGATTCATCTTATTAGAGATTGGTTTAATTTAGGATTCAACTTGTTGATCACCTGATGCATGGGCTGTCAGCAAAGCAACTGCTGTTATTATCAAATATCCAATTACATTTAAAGCCATGGGTATGAACAACACTGAAAATAATAATATATTAACTTCAGATCCTATGCAAAGTTGGGTTTGGACTGAAGAGGGATATCTCTACTCAGTACACTTTGAGAAATGTCTAGAGTATCATAGACCGGATGGAAGGGTAGCACTATTTGATCACAAAGATCTGAGGCTGCAAGATTGCGAGGACACTATCAACAGGTGAGTCCTCGTTAACCACAAAAAGATGAAATGATTAGAGATAACTACTGAAAGCTCTCAAGTCTGAACAAGTCATTGTCTATATCTAATATCGAGCTGAGAAGGTAATTATTTCATGCAGGTGGCGTTGTGATGGTACTAAACTGAAGACTGAAAGCATTTACTGTCTGTCTTATTTGAGTGTCATTACAGACGATATGAGACTCAAAGTAGCAGGGATAGAAGAATGCGAAAATGACAGTTCACACCAGGTACAAACAATTATTCTAACTGATTTAAAATATGCTACAAAATACCGCAAAATATGATATTATTTTCTAATACATTACAGGGGCTAACTAAACACGGAGTGAAGGGCGCTTCAATTTGCTCTGAACCGGGCGATATCCCTGTGCCATTCCCGAAATCCCGTCCTGGATGTATCTGGAAACGTGGTCCCGTGGTCGAGTGTCCTAGGTAAATTGAAAAGACATCAATCATCAATCAATAAAGCAAGATGACAAACAAAAAGAATTTATGCTCAAAGGGAATTTATGCTCAAACATTATATTTCAGCAAGCACAAGTTGAGTGCGGTGCGGCTCACAGACGATGGTATGATTGGGGAATGCTGTGAGGACAACACCCTGCTTCACCGATGCGATATGCAACAATCCTGCTCCCAGGGATCCGTGGCAGCCGGATTTGTATTCCTTAACAACGCAATCAATAGCATCAGATGTTGCCGGCGGTAGGTGTTAACAATATTCTAGCAGTAACCTCCCGAAAGCCACCCAAGTGTCCAATGAAATACGATTGAGAATATTTCTCCCTTATAATGCAATGCCACTATCTAGCTCTAATTGGGCGATTCAATTCCCTTCTCCCTCTCTCGTGACGGAGGTGGGGTACACAGCTGCAGTAATCGGCAGATCCACCTTTCATGAGGCTTTTCAAGAAACGTAAATAATATGATGGGGAGATGCTGCTGCTGCCCTTCGGATATTATATGGTCATCTGCATCTCGCTTTCTCCCGCTCTCTCCCTATCTTCTATCTCTATATCTCTCTCCTTAATGCCCTCTTCTAATCTCTATGGGTTACGTCACACAGTGCAGGATAGGGGTATCAGTAGCAGCAGTACAAGCTCCTATTAAAAGTGAATTATCGAGAGATATTTTTCTCTTTTTTTCCAGAAACGAAAAGACGGCATCGTGTCGTGAGGTGAAAGCTGGAACATGTCAGCAGCGAGAAGTCATGACAACTTTAGCAGCAACCTGCAAGGCGGGGTGTAAGGTGAGCATATAAGCACGGCCGAAAACAATTTATTATATTTTACTACAATTGCCCTACAAGCAAGTTTTATCGTATTCTTGTGATTTAGGTTTCAGTACAGTGCTGTGGAACCCAACGATACAAGGGACACGGGGGTGTTGTCGATATACCCAAAGGATGCAAGACACGGACAATGGAGGACAATAAACTCTCCTGCCCTCAGTAAATAACAAAAACTAATGATATGCTATTAGGCACCTGGCCTGAGTAAGAGGTCAATGTCGACTGTCAATGTTGAATAATGATATAGGTTACAGCTATTAGCATTTATATGTTCACTTACTCATGATCTACAACGTTTTATTAAGTGAACAAGAGCTAAGAGCCTTGGTTATACTGAATCTTTCAGGGACCATGATATGCATTATTTGCAAGGGATATACGCGTACCCAGACTCAAAGGTGGCTGTGTGTTGCCCATTTAAAGCACATACAAGAAGGCACGTGAGGTACCGGGGTGAAACATGTCAATCAGAGCAAGTTATAAGTGGACTTCACTTTGGGGTAAGTATACAGTTAATTTCAATTTAACTATCTACAATACCACAGTATAAAAACCTAATTTAATCCAGGTTGATGGATGGAGCGTGAAGGAGATGGACTGCTGTGGGTGTGGAGTTGGGGAGTGTAGGAGTGAACTCATTTCAGGGTTTCATGTAGGATGCCGCCTTGGTAGTGCCATGACAGATCTACAGAGAGATGGAGAGCAGTACAGAGTGACTTGTTGTGAAATGGTAGGTTCTTGATCAACACGACAACCATATATGCATATTAATGTCTCAGATATACTAAAAAACGAACTCATAACTACCAAACTATAGTTCAGTACAGTTGTAATCCCCCATCAACTCGTTCTCAGGAAGATTCAGATGACGGAGATGAAGATGATGACGATTGTGAGGACGGATGTGTGAGGCATTCTGCTTTCACAGATACTGATGATGGAACTCACACTATTTTCTGCCAAAGGTAGGTTTCAAAAACCTTTATTATCGTGCAAAACAATGAAACAAATGCTTTTTGATCATGCTAGTGGTATAGCTAGCTGCTAGGTAGTAGGTAACCGCCTGACATGCATCATCCATCGGCCATCCTACTAATCTTCCTCTCAGAGGTCGAAAAGAGTCCATAGGAAGTGTGAGAAGAATTGGCAGTGACATATCCTACACGTGCTGTAACACAGACAGAACACATGGTTCATGTGAACTAGCAGAGACCACCAACAACAAACTATCCTGCCCAACGAATTCTCTGCTTCTCTCTTATACTGCCATTGGGGGTACGTGTTCGTTAGTCAAGTAACCTGTAATATTTTCCTTGGCTCCTTGCCCTATAATATTATTCCATTTTCTAGTAAAATAAAGAATAAAATATAGGCTAATGCACCGGCTCAACAATTAACCTCGCTCCCCTAATTATTGTTCCTTTCCCCCGACTCAGATCATTTAGAAGAAGGTAGCTGCTGTTCCTACAACGACAGAACAATTATTAACTCGTGTGAGGAGATCCCTCAGGGTACAGGGAGTTATGTTTGCCCGCCCGGCAAATATCTCCAATCTCTGGATTTCTCCTGCACCGGACTACACCGACGCTGTGCTGACACTATCAAATGTTGCAAGGTAGCAAACGGGGGTAAAAAAACTTCCAACTTCATACCAGATCTGACAAAACATTCTACATTTTGCTTGACTTCATTTCAGAATCTTAGTTATCACGTATTTCCAGGTAACGTCGAAGGATGACACATATTCGGGAATTCTCGACCTTCTGGATGACATTATTGATAGCTTCACTTATGATAATAACGATGGGGAGGACGATGGAAAGGATTGCAAGATCTTCCGAGCATCAAAAGAGTTTGGAATTGCTAAGTGTCACGGGTAAGAAAGAAGAGAAATTTAAGTTATTCCGGGCCTTAGTCAAGAATCATGAGCTATGAAAAATCAAGAGGAATGTAAAATAGGTTACCAAGTCCACTAACAACCAGTTTTCCAGAGAGTACAACGTAATGATTGGATTTGCTGAAGACGGAGTTGGTTGCTGCAAAAGCGCATACAAAACATCAAGTTGTTACTTCACCACCCCAACCTCGACCCCTCGTTGCCCCGACAACAATGGAGTTATGACGGGAATAAAGAAGACGGGTAAGAAATATTACAACGAAATAATACAACTGTAAGAGATATTTAAACTATGTGTTTTAGAACGCTAATTCCCCATTTCTCCAACCCCCGGTATAACAGATCTGCTTCTCACAGATGGACACCGGGATAAGATGGGTTGTTGCAAGATCGAGGCAGAGCTAGTGGATTGCTATAAAGTGAAAGACACAACTAGATGTCAGATTGGCCAGGTTCTAGTTGGTTTTGATGGCACTAATACGATCTCCTGCTGTAACGCTCGCCCCCTGAACAAAGGTAGCATACTGACCCAGTTACCACACATGTTAGATGAATGAATTAGGGCAGATCTTCTCTGATTCAAAATTGAATAACATTATATACTTAGCTCACCCATAGAATATACTCTGAGCTATAATTCGCTGAGTTTCCATTTTCAGAAAAACACAACAAGTGTCTAACGAAGAACGCAGACTACCCCAGTGGAGGAATGAGTAAGATTCTGGATACCGTGTCTGTGTCCCGTTGTCATGGTTACTGTGCTGATACTGAGGGGTGTGCAGCATTTGTATTTTACCCTGTCGAGAGCACGTGTATACTGAAGGATAGCACGTATGGGGCGTTATCCAGAACTTCTGATTTGGCTGTTAATGGTGCCGTGGCTGGGATAATGGACTGTGATGGAGGATTTAGTGACGGGATTAAAGGTAAGTAGTAGACAGATCTAGGGAGCGACATAGACACACTTTGTAACGCAATATGAATACTATCCAGTAGGCAGTATCCTGAAGGAAATATTCAGTAGGAAGTGACTTCCTTCAGGATACTGGAAGTCTTCAATCCATATAGCTGTTGGTATACCTCAACACCCCTTCTTTTTCAGAATCGTGTCTGGAGAAAGGAGTTGTGTACTCGGGAGGTCATCTGGCTGTCCTGGAAGTGTCCTCTCTGAAGCAATGTTTAGACGCTTGTGCAGATACTCCCAGATGCTGCAGAGTCACTGCCTTCCCAAACAAGGACAAGTGTCTCCTGAAGAGTAGTGATTCCTACAAAAGCTCCACCAACACAAGGACGTCCAGCTCTGTTTCAGTGTGTATGAAGTGTGTGGGCAAGGAACAAGGTGACAAGTGTCATGAGGCCAATACTGACTACCCAGGAGGTACGATGAAGGAGGTTGAGGACGTGACATGTGCCGCTGACTGTCTGGCAATATGCCATAAAACAAAGGGATGCGTCCGGGTGGTATATTTCGGAAAGGCTAGAAAGTGTCTGGTAAAGGACAACTCTCACAAGACAAGAACACATCTCACATACATGGCAATGGCTGGAGCAATCTCAATCGACGCTAGTTGTCCAGAACAGGATCATAAAGATCACGGGCACAATGACAAAAAAGAGAAAAAAGAGAAAGATTCTGACGATTGTGTTGAAAAAGCAGACTACCCCGGAGGAACGATCGAAAAGGCGAATGATCTCTCCTGTATCGCTGATTGTATTGGAGCTTGCAAGGGCAAGGAAACCTGTGTCCGGGTCGTCTTCCTTCCGAAAACCAAAATGTGCCTCTTTAAGGGCCGGAAACACGGCGACCGATCAACCAGTACAAAACTAGCCGAACTTGGATCCCTGACTGCGGCCATGTCCTGTTACGAAGACCCCTGTATTGAGAAGGGTGTGAATTACCCCGGGGGAGACCTTGAGGTGAGACCCAGCGTGAATAACCTCAAGGATTGTGCAAACTTGTGCAGGAATTCAGGGGGCGGGTGTGTTAGGGTGGTGTACAACACCAAAACCAGATCATGCCACATGAAAGGTGAAGATTGTGGAAAGGCAGAGATGAGGAGCACGTATGCAAGGCACTCACAGTCTGTTTTGATAGCATGTGACATACAGCCGGATGGTTCAGGTGAGATTATTTTTAAATAGTTTACACAACCTTAGGAATAAGTTAAGTTATTCACTTTCTAGTCCCTACTTTTTCTGTTTAGGAAACTGCAAACAAGCTGGAAAAGCACTGGATGGAACGCCGATCAAATCAGAATCAGGAGTTACAACAATTGACGATTGTGCTAAACTCTGCAGAAAAACTGACAACTGTGTAACTTATGTTTACCGAAAGAACAAGCAATCGTGTGATCTATTCTGCTCTCAATCCCATTGGACGATAACCACTGAAACGGGAGCCGTGTTTGGGAAACTGTACTGTGAGCTGGATAACTTAGGTATGGTGAAAAACTGTCATCGCAGCATTGATTATGCAATGTAGTTATCGAGCCTACTACAATCTTCCTCTCTATCTCTCTCTCTCTCTCTCTCTCTCTCTCTCTCTCTCTCTCTCTCTCTCTCTCTCTCTCTCTCTCTCTCTCTCTCTCTCTCTCTCTCTCTCTCTCTCTCTCTCTCTCTCTCTCTCTCTCTCTATCTTTCTCTCTCTTATTCTCTCTCTCTCTCTCTCTCTCTCTTTCTCTCTCTCTCTCTCTCACTATCACTCCCTCACTTTCACAGATAATCAGGAGTTGGGAGAGCTGTGCATTACCGCCGACGCTGACTACCCGGGAGGACTGTTAGCAGAGGTGACATATCCCATAGATTCAGTCTACGACTGTCTGGAATCCTGCGTAGACCTGAAGGATGAAGGGTGTGTGGCGTATACCTACATTCCTAAGCGGCGGCGTTGTGTTCTCAGGAATGCCAAGCACAAAACAGGTAGGTTTAGCGATATAATATCGTTTAGAATTAAACTACAAGATACCGTACTGTGAGTATTATATCCACCCGTTAACACCTTTCTTTCCCCCAGTTTCCACGGAGACCTGGGCCGCTCGGAATGGAGCCGTAGCAGGACTACTGGATTGCCATTCCAAAAACCCGAAACCTAAATTCACTGTTGACGTTGATGCTGACCTGGTTGAAAGGAACACCGACTACCCTGGGGGTCTCCTGAAGGCATATCGGAATGTCTTCACAATGTCTCAGTGCAAGAGGCTCTGTGTAGCTCACCCGGATTGTGTGAGAGTTGTGGTGAGATATCGGTTGGGTCAGTGTCTCTTGAAGGATGATAGTCATGACAGCGGTGAGGCTGTCGATGGATACCTGTCTCTGGCGCTGAGTTACCATCCTTGCAAGGGGGCAAGTGATCTTGCTGGGGATTGTGTTCGGCATGACTTTGCTTTTGAAGGAGGAGAGATCAAGCGGGTTGCTGGCGTGTCCTCGCTGTCAGATTGTGAAAAGATATGCAGGATGAACAAGGAATGCGTTCGAGTGTCATCCAAAGACAACACGTGTGTTCTGATGAACAAGCATCATGAGCCCGCGTCACGGAAACGAGGAAGTGTATCACTCTCTATATCTTGCTGGAAGACTTCAGATCACGATCACCAAGAGGATGGTGGGGATTTTAACGGCGAAGAGTATTTCGAAGATGAGGAAGACGAGATTATTGATGATGAAGAAATTAAAGAGGAAGAAGAAGAGGATTCGGACGGCAACGAAAACGAAGAAAATAACAACGATGAAGAGAATGAACAGCAAGAACAAGAAGAGCACCAAGAAGAAGATTCTGGGGGACACGAAAATGACAGTCACGATGAACAGAATGAAGAAGCAACAGAAGAAGCTACAAAAGAAGCTACAGAAGAAGCAACAGAAACGGCTACGGAGGAAACGACGGAAAAGGCTACGGAAGATGTCATTGAAGATGAAGAAGCAACAGAAATTGATAACGGTGATGATACTGAACAGGACGAGGAGGAGGAGAACAGTAATGACGGGGAGAAAGAATGTGTCGATATGATAATGAAAAACACTGTTCTTCACGGAGGAGCCGGTGAAATCGAACAGAAAGGCAACGTTGATTGTTTAGAAACTTGTGTCAAGCTGTGCAGGAAAACTAATCACTGTTCCGCTGTTACCTTCATTCCTGACCAAGAGCTTTGTTTGCTAAAGGCGGGTGATTCTTTTGTGGTCAACACGAAATGTGAAACGGCAAAGAATGGAGCCCAATCGCTGATATTGAAATGTAAAGAGGGATCTGGAGACGAACAAGAGAAAGACGAGAAGAAGAAGAAAAAGAAGAAGGGGAAAAAGTCTAAATGTCTCCTTAAAAACACTATGCTTCATGGAGGAGACATTGATAGCAAATCGAAGGTCAAGTCCATTAAAGCGTGCCTGAAGTTCTGTAAAAAGACTGATAATTGTGTTGGGGTATCGTTTGTGCCCTCAGAGAAATTGTGTCTGCTAAAAAACCAGGACGCAACAATAGATACGAATTGCGAGGCAGCAAAAGGAGGTTCTCAGTCCCAGTTCTTGAAATGTAAAAATGAAGACGAAGGAGATGAAGAAGAGGAGGACGATTATGACGGGGAGAAAGACTGTGTCGATATGATAATGGAAAACACTGTTCTCCACGGAGGAGCCGGTGAAATCGAACAGAAAGGCAATGTTGATTGTCTAGAAACTTGTGTCAAACTGTGCAGGAAAACTAATCACTGTTCTGCCGTTACCTTCATTCCTGACCAAGGGCTTTGTTTGCTAAAGGCGGGTGATTCTTTTGTGGTCAATACGAAATGTGAAACGGCAAAGAATGGAGCACAATCGCTGATATTGAAATGTAAAGAGGGATCTGGAGACGAACAAGAGAAAGACGAGAAGAAAAAGAAGAAGAAGAAGGAAAAGAAGGATAAGGATAAGAAAAAGAAGAAAAAGAAAAAGGACAAAACATCAGCATGTGTCTTCAAGAACACTATTCTTCACGGTGGAGACATAAAAGCGATGAGTGATATGAAAACGCTGCAATGCTGTTTTGACAAATGCCTGGAATGCTCGGAATGTGTTGGGGTCACCCATTACCCGAAGAGTAACACGTGTCTTCTTGCCAATAAAGATGCCTACTTAGACACAGAGTGTGAGTCCGCCAAGGCAGGTGCCATTACCCAGCTGATTAAATGTGACGAGGAGAAAGGGAAGGAAAAGGAAAAAGATAAAAAGAAGAAACAGGGCAAAGATAAAAAGAAAAAAGAGAAGAAGAAAGGAAAGAAGAAAGGAAAAGATAAAAAGAAGAAAGGACAGGATAAGGAGAAGAAAAAAGGAAAGAAGAAAGGAGAGGATAAAAAGAAGGAGCCCGGAAACAAGAAAGAGAAGAAGAAAGGGAAGGAAAAGGGTAAAGAAAAAAAGAAGAAACCCGGCAATAAGAAAGAAAAGAAACAAGGAGAAAAGAAGCAACCGAGCAGCGATAAAAAGAAAAAAGAAAAGAAGAAAGGAAAGAAGAAAGGACAGGATAAAACGGACAAACCCAGCAAAACGAAAGGGAAAGAAAAGGGCAAAGATAAAAAGAAGGAAAAGAAACAAGGCAAGAAAAAGGAAAAAGGCAAGAAAAAGTCAAAAGGAGGAAAGAAAAAGAAGGGTTCTGGCAAGCGTCAAGTAAAAGCAGCCTCGTTTGGATCGTCAGCATGTAAAACTTTCCCTCTGACAGATAATCATGGTCGTCTCTACGCTACATGTAACCGGTAAGTCTGCCTACTTCTACTAAAAACCTAAATCTAAGTTATCTTGCTAACCGCGATCTCTGTTCAGGGAAGTACCATCAATGACCAAGATATCGAAAACCTCTATAACATGCTGTCCAGGACCGCCTCTCATTGACTGTGTCATTGCGGCCGGTTTTGATGGCTGTCCTCTCTTTGCCTCCCTTCGAGCAGTAGAATTGTTGCGGGGTTAGTACAGTCGGACCCCGATTTAGGGACCCCCGATTTAGGGACACCCCGATTTAGGGACAGGATTTTTTTCCCCCAAAAATTTTTGAATTTTTTTGGGAAATTTTTTGTGAAATTTTTCAAAAAGATTCCAGCCATGTCCGAATCGTGTTTCGAATCGGTGCATCTTATCGCATGTCCTTCTGCTAATTAGACGGTTCGGAACGAACCGATACGTGATCCCCATGGTGCCCATCGAATCACAAGTTCACCAAGGTCCAAGCGTCAAAATTTCGATCCGACGGGGATCACGTTTCGATTCGTTCCGTCTAATTAGCAGTAGGACATGCGATAAGATGCACCGATTCGAAACACGATTCGGACGTGGCTGGTATACCTTTAAAAAATTTTATAACTTTTTTGCAAAATTTTACAGTACGATTGTCAATGCTTTGATCGGTGCTCCCCATAAATTTTGAGAGAAAAAGTTATTTTGAAATTTTTATACTTCCTCGCCCGCTTAGGGTGCCCCGATTCGGTATGGTATCACGTATCGGTTCGTTTTGAACCCGCTAATTAGACAGGATATCCAGTAAGTTGCACCGATTCGAAATACAAACCGGACGGGCTGGTATAACTTAGAAAATTTTTCACATTTTTTTGAAAAAGAATTATTTTATATTTTTCTTTTTCTAATCAGAAATTATCATGTCATCAATATACATGAATATTGCATATAACAGTTATAGGTGTCTTTAGTCTTAATAATATAGCATTTTGGGCAATAAAATAGGTTTTTTGGGTCAAATATGGCTCACCCCGATTTAGTGGACACCCCGATTTAGTGGACAAGAGCCTTTCCCCCGAGGGTGTCCCTAAATCGGGGTCCGACTGTATCCAACTAATATACAATCATCATACTAATGTACTAACAACATAGCCGACCGGGCCGACACATATTATACGTTTATCTGATAAACATTTGTTTCCAGGTCAACCCATCTCTATGGAATGCTGTACTGCAGTAGATGGTTCAACGTTCGGAAAGTGCAAAGTTCGTACAGGTTCCTGTGCGGCAGGAGAAGTGATAACTGACGTTGAAAGAAGTCCAAACTGTAAACACGACAACTGTACACCACAGCTAAGGTTTGTAGAACCCTTCAGTTATAAGACGCCTTGCCAATTGAGTCGCTTGACACTGTTAACTGTTTCCGTGTGAACAATTCAACTTACAATTCAACATACCAATTACCTAGAGCCACTACTATGAATAGCTAACCTAACCATCTGCAGGTGCTGTAAAACCGAGGTTTCAGCAGTTTCACTCTCCACCTCTCAGCCACTTTGTACCCTCAATCCCCTCAAGATGAGACTCGATCTGGGGGCACAGTACAGCCAATGTTACGGGTACTTTTAGAAATACTTTTTTAGATTGTTTAAATTCTTGTTACGTCTACAATTATAGGAACAGTGCAATACTAGAATATCCAGATTTACTAACAAATTACAGGTCTTCGCAAATTCTATCCGGTGTAAAAAGCAACTCAGTGGAGTGTTGTGATGGAAAATGCAAAACAAAGGACTGTACACTTCTGGATGCTGCATCGGAGGAGCTAAAATGTGCATGGGGTACAATTGCAAACGGAGTAGGCGTGCACCAAGGTAAATACTATACACTCACTGATAAGAATCGTATACTGTTTCTAGATGTGTCTCGGTCTCCTATTATATCAGCTACTGCACCTAGTGGCATTTAGTTTTCAAGAGATCAACCACAACTAGCTGCGCCCTAATTTTAAATTTGTGATCCTTTAAATTATCATTCCGTTTTTTCAGATGGTTCCGTTGGGTATCTGGAGTGTTGTGTGACCAACTGTCGGTATGGGAAGTGTACCAACCGACAGGGTTCCTGCCAGAAAAAGGAAGTTGCTGTATCTGTGAGAAAGGGAGGACAAGTCAGATGTTGTGCTGTCCATGATATTTTACCTGACACAGGTTCGTTAACACCTTTGTTCCTGGGGTCCTGCTAGATGTGTCTCATTTCCTTAGTTATTAGTAATCCGTATTACTCCAGTTTACCCTAGTTAGTTTACACCTTATACGATAACTGAATTGTTTGATAATCCAACAAAGTTATTTGTTTGTAGAATTTAGGCTCCGAAGGGATGCGATTAGGATTCCACGGGAACTTGCTGTAAGGAAAACTCGAACAAGACGTTCTACCCATAAATCTAAACACAAAGAAACATGTAAGTACGAGAATACACACCTTCCATTTGACTTCCATGCAGATTATCATCAGGAACCGACCGAAACAAGTAAACAACCAATCAGAACTTGTTATTTAGGTCACGTGACTGGTTATCAGCCAATCAGGGACCAGTATTTCCTGATTCGGTCGGTTCCTGATTATCATGATGTATGATGTCATCAGTGGTTGTCAGTGATAAGTGGACAACTATTAGTTGTTTGAATAATTGCACAACAATATATCCCCAGGTCTAAAGATAGGCTACGCGGAAGAAGCTGGGCACGATACAGCAGTTGCTGCGTGTCTGCGGCGTGATAGCTCACTCAAATCATTCTGTACAGAGTCAGTGGAGTGTTGCCGTGGTCCCTGTCTTCTGAGCAGGTAAGAAAATATACAAGATGGTGTCAAAATATATCTGCTTGATAATTCTAGTTTGGGTCACATCATAATTCCACTCCAGGTGCAATACAGTTCAGATAACTAGTCCGTACAAATACAGTTGCCCAGCCGGGACTGTTATCAACTCTGTCGGAAAAGCGCCAAATTCAGGTATTACAGCTGACGAGATCAAGTTATTTTGGAAAACAAAATTAAACTGAATTGTACTCGAATTTACCCGCTATATTAATTTTAAACTTTTTTGCTGCCTTTCAGTTTAGTGGCGCCGTCTTACAACGAGTTGTTTTATCGTGCTTCGCGTGCGAGTTGTAAGGGTGACTGTGTCACTAACTTTTCAGTTACACTTTATTTTAACGGTGGTCCCTTTCAGAAAAAGTGGTGTCCCTCAGCTGCTGTGAGACGGATTGTAGGTTGGGTGACTGTGTAGAACGAGAGGGATCGTGTAATTCTGGGGAGGTTATGAGGAGCATCCAGAAGAACCTTGATTGTATTACTCAGCCCTGTAAATTCAAGTAAGTTTTATAGACCCCCATCCCTACTAACTGTTTCAATTTGTTGTCTCACAAATTAATGGCCTCTCTGAACTCGAGCTGGGTGCCCGACGTTTCAGTTGAATGTAGTATGACAAGAATTTTGTGGTATCAGCTATATCCTATCTAAAAGTATTTATCAAGAACCGACCGAATTAGGAAATACTGGTCCATGATTGGCTGATAACCAGTCACGTGACATAAATAACGAGTTCTGATTGGTTGTTTACTTGTGTCGGTCGGTTCCTGGTATTTATCCTATCTCTCCTCAGAGTGACATGTTGTGAAGCAAGTGATATACATGACCCCCATGTTATAAAAGATACCGTATACCCCCCACTAAAGAAACCCATCCAGGCGAATCATAACGTTGATGAAATCCACAAAGGTAAGTTGAGTCACCTGACACTGTGTCAAAAGGTAACGCTGTTCCTGTCTAGCGGCGCTAGCCCGACCTAAACGGGACCTGGCGGCGCCAGACAGAGCGGCTCAGAACTTCTCCAATGCTCCAAAACAACAGGGCATTAGGGTCACTATCAATATTCTGAATTAGAAAGACTTATTATTATGGAACCATATCTTTGTTACATCGTGCTTCTGGACATAACATTTTTTCTCCCTCGCTAACATGATTCCCTTCAGATTCTACTGCTTATAAGAAGTTCCTGGTACCCAACAAAGAGTGTCCCTATATTGTAAGGGGTAGGGGTGTCACATGCCCTTTGTAAGTCATTTGTCAACTACCATTTCATTCCCCAAATAACCTAAATACTGGATACTGTACTGACTCTAGACCATTTGAATTCCTCTCAAACAGTTTACAGAGTTTGAGTTCCCCCCTCCAGGAAGTATGAGATGCGGGTGGTGCACGCAGTAGACGACACTCTCCTAGAGGGGCAGTGCTGTACAACTGATCATGATAAGAAGTGTAACCCCCAACTAAATGGATCTTGCTCTGGTGCTATATGTAGCGCTGGTTTGGCGGGCACGGGCCTCTTCAAACTGGGATGTTTGGAGGCGGACGGTGCCCATCGGGTTAGTGTAAATAATTAGTAATCGAGTTAATTAAGAGGGTTGTTTGGGGGTGTTTTCAAATTTATTGGGTGCATGTTCTAGAGATATTCTAAATTCTCCCTAATCCCACTAGAAGGAAGAACGGTTCTGTGATGTGAGAGAGATCAGGGGAGCTGATGTCGTTTCCTGTCCCGCAGATCACACCATGACTAATATTGAGTCTAGGTAAACATCTTGCTATTCCGAATAATGAATCTTATCAATAGTATCTTCATCCAATACATTGCATTTTTGGTACTTTCTGTCATTATTTGCTGGAGATCCAACTATGCTCTTCTCGTGTAGATGTCCTGAAGGCGTCCACGAGGATTGTGTGATAGAGGTGGAGTGTTGCACGGCCAAGAAACCTGCCTTGTTCAAGATCAAACGGCATGTCTCTGCAATGGTCCACCCAGTGGCCCTCTTTGACTCTGTTCGGATCGACTGCGCTATGTAAGTGTATTCCCGTCACGCGCGCACAATATTCGATAGATGAAACCATCCCATTTCAGCAGTTACCTGAACAGAAACGTAAACCGATTTCCCACGGTTTTGCTAAGCGCTGACAAGCGCTATTTTGCCCGACATACTATTCTGAACAAAATTCAAATTTTCCAGGTTTTCCAAAGGTATCCTCTCCTCAATTTCCCTCGGCCGCATACCAGAAGGAGTTTGTGGCCCTGCTCGATCTGGTCACTGCTACCTACACCACTCCTTCGACCTATCCACTTCCGTTTCATGTTCCCCTGGTTTTGCCTTCCAGAGTTTGAGCTTCACAGCGGACGGGCAGATAGCTAGTCCATGGGAATGTTGCGCTGTTGGAGGTGAGAAAACTCAGTTTATAACTAGTCGCATTTGATTTCTCGAAGACATGTTTACCATAAACACGGTGTTCATTTTGGATCTTTACAAGCTTTGGGCTTCACCCAGAAAAAATTTGACAAAATAAGCTTACGAAACTTCAAACTTCATACTTGGACTATTATACCGTGTTTTTCGGTCTCAAAATTTTGAAAAAGTTGCTAAAAAGACTCAAAAATGTCAATTTTTGCCGTTTTTGAGCCTTTCCAGGCAGTTTATTTGGAGTTTTGAGACCGAAAAACACATCCAATTACCACGAAACTTTGGATTAGATGCCAAAAACACGCTTTCAGTGGTATTAGAGCTCCGGAAACACCAGCAACCTTGAATGAGGGTATATAATAATCCAAGTATGAAGTTTCGTAAGCTTATCTTGTCATTTTTTTCTGGTTGAAGCCCAACGCTTATAAAGATCCAAAATGAACATCCTGTATAAAGTCCAATTTTTTATTTAAGCGACAGGCCGCCGTGCATCAAAATGCAGCACTTGAAATCTATTTCCAGTTCCTGATAAGATAGAGACATGTCATTGGTCGAATTGAAAAGATAAAATTTTTCTCTTTCCAACGCAACCAGGATCATGTCTTTAATTTATCTTATCAGGAACCGGAGATTGAATGTGCGGCGGCATGTCTCTTAAATAAAAAATTCGACTATAATTAATTGCCTGTCTGACGGCACCGATCCGATCAGGGCTTACTGTTTGAGAATAAAAAAAAAGACAAAAAAAATTAGGTCGGACCCCCCCCCCCCCGTCTGGTTCCGCCACACAGTGTTTACATTTGCCCATCCCACTTTAACCCCTATTCTCCTTCTACAGGTCACGAGCTGATAGAATCGACCACAGTCGACGGGATGAACACAGCTGACTGCGTGGCAGGGTACATGAGTGCACTGAGGGTCGACACTTCACAGTCGGATGTCAAAATGGAGGCCACATGTGTCCACCCCAAGGAAAGTATACCCTCCGAGGAAGATGGAGATTGGGAAGATGAAGGGGATGGGGAGGAGAAGAAAGACGAAAAGAAGGACAAGAAAAAAGACAAGAAGAAGAACAAAAAGAAAAACAAGAAAGACAAGAAGAAGGACAAAAAGAAGAAGAAGAAAGACAAGAAGAATGAGGACAATGAGAAGGTTGAACCTAAGGGATGTTTCTTAAAGGGGATAGCACTTGTTGGGGGAGATATTGGCCAGGTCCGATCTGTCCTTTCTCTTGATTCCTGTTCCAAGGCTTGTTGTAAACATCACGAGTGTACTGCCTTTACCTACGTCAAATCAGAAACGCAGTGCCTGTTGAAGAACGAAAAGGCTATTATTGGTCGAAAACCTGCCCCAGACTGCTATACATCATGGCTCAAGAGTTGTGGGAAATATGATAGAGAGAACAGGGGCTTTCCCTGGGCTAGTAAAAAGAAGAAATCATCCAAAAAGAGTGATAAGAAAAGACCCAAGTCTTCGAAGAAGAAAGATAAGAAGCAGGTTAAATCTTCTGATAAGGCTGAGAAAAAAGGAAAAAAGAAGCCCAAATCTTCGAAGAAGAAAGAGAAGAAGCAGGTTAAATCTTCCGAAAAATCGGAATGTTCGAAGAAGAAGTGCGAGAAAGCTGTGAAGTCTTCTGATAAGGCTGAGAAAAAAGGAAAAAAGAAGCCCAAATCTTCAAAGAAGAAAGAGAAAAAACAGGTTAAATCTTCCGAAAAATCGGAATGTTCGAAGAAGAAGTGCGAGAAAGCTGTGAAATCTTCTGATAAGACTGAGAAAAAAGGAAAAAAGAAGCCCAAATCTTCAAAGAAGAACGAGAAGAAACAGGTTAAATCTTCCGAAAAATCGGAATGTTCGAAAAAGAAGGGCAAGAAAACTGTGAAATCTTCCGAAAAGGCTGAGAAAAAAGGAAAAAAGAAGCCTAAATCTTCGAAGAAGAAAGAGAAGAAGCAGGTTAAATCTTCCGAAAAGGCTGGCAAAAAAGGAAAAAAGAAGTCCAAATCTTCAAAGAAGAAAGAGAAGAAACAGTTGAAATCTTCCAAAAAGGGTGGCAAAAAAGGAAAAAAGAGGTCCAAAGTTTTGCAGATGGGTGGCCCATCCCATCACATAAAGAAGACATGCGTATATTTCGGTGGAGTATTTCCGGATGGAACCCTTGCCCGATTCTCTACGGATAACGCCATGGCATGCACTGAAATCTGTCATCAGACCAAAGGATGTGTTACAAGTTCATTTGTATCTTCAGAAAGAGATTGTTTCCTCAAGGGACCCTCCCACGGTTCATTTGTCAAGACCTCCTGGGCTGTAGATAACAGAGTTATTTCGTACAGTGTTAAGGACGGATGTGTTGGTGATTCTAACGGATTCCGGCAACGTAAAGAGGGGCCAGACGGAAAGCTAGTTGAACCGTGTTTCTACAAAGGGTCTGTGTTTGAGGGTACTGAGGTGGCTGAACCCACCAATACTAGCCTGGCAGCGTGTTTGGAAATGTGTAGACAGCACGAGAAGTGTAGTGTTGGCAACTTTGTCAGCGGAACCTGTACCCTGTTTGACAATGCTCATAAGCCTCTGAAGGACGGAAATAATGAGAGTGACGCCTCCTTCGATCTTATTGGACCATGCTTTGACAGCCTAGTAGTTGATATATCTTCCTTGCAGAAAAGGGTCAAGAAAAGAAGTAAACGGATGAAGCCAATGAAACCATGTGTACACAAGGGAGCCTTGATACCAGGAGGAGATAGCAAGTTTGTGGAGACTCCCGACGCCACCACTTGTAAGGAAGTTTGTCTGGAAAACTCAGGTTGTTTTGCAGCAACCTTTATGGCAAAAACGAAGGCATGCTACATGAAACAGGCAGGTCACCGATCAGTCTCAAAAACTGAATGGGCGATCAAGAATGAGGTAACTTCATTTGAGTTCTCTGGAGATTGTTCTGATCCGAAACTTGAAGTGTCAATCAAGAAGCCTCCTAAAAAGACACCGAAAAAGAAGGCTGTGAAGAAGACGTCCCCGAAGAATCCTAACAAGATAGCAGCAGATTTTAAGCAGAAGAGTCCTTGTTTTTACAAAGGTGCGTTGATACCGGGCGGTCATCTAGAGGAGGTAAAAACTAAGGATCTAGATCTTTGTGTAGAGATTTGCAAAGATACCCCGGCTTGTTTTGCTGCCACTCTCAACGGAGAATCGGAGACCTGCTACTTGAAGGGCAAAAACGTGGAACCCCTTACATTTGCGCCTTGGGGAGAAAGAAACAAAGTCACGTCAATTTCCTGGCTTGAAAAGTGTGGAAAAGTACGAAATGAACGAATCCGAAGAAGGGTGAAAGGAAAGAAACGGAAGAAATCTCGTAAGAAGAAACCTGTGCAACGTCCGAAGAAGGTGGAGAAAAAACCTGTGCAACGTCCGAAGAAGGTGGAGAAAAAACCTGTGCAACGTCCGAAAAAGGTGGAGAAAAAACCTCTGCAACGTCCGAAGAAGGTAGAGAAAAAACCTGTGCAACGTCCGAAGAAGGTGGAGAAAAAACCTGTGCAACGTCGGAAGAAGGTGGAGAAAAAACCTGTGCAACGTCGGAAGAAGGTGAACAAAAAACCTGTGAAAATTTCGAAGAAAGGAGGAAAAAAGAAGCTGAAATCTTCGAAGAAGGGCAAGAAAAACGCTGATAAGAAAGGAAAAAAGAAGCAGCTCAAATCATCTAAAAAGGGAGGAAAAAAGAAGCTGAAATCCTCCAAGAAGAAGGGAAAGAAAAAGGCTGGCAAGAAAGGAAAAGAGAAGAAGCTCAAATCGTCCAAGAAGGGAGGAAAAAAGAAGCTGAAATCCTCCAAGAAGAAGGGGAAGAAACAAGGCTCCCTCGCCGTGTCATCCTCCAATGAAGGAGGAGATAATTGGAAATCTAAAATAGTGGTATCAATGATAAAAGAGTGTCGATACGAGAATACTGTCTTCAAGGGTACCCCGTTCAAGGAAGAAACTACTGCATCTGTTTCTGAGTGCCAGGGCAAGTGTATCAACACCCGGATCTGTAACTCGCTTACATTTATACTGGATAGTAAGAAGTGCCAGATGTTCAGCGTAGAGAACGCCCAACCAATATCAACGGATATTAAGGGTACACCTCGGCAAAATTTTTGTCGAGTGCCCGCTTAGCTCTTCATATGGGGTTGTAGGGCATGCAAAGCCGACCTCAAATATGCAATTTTAGCCCTTAACTCGAATTCATATTTTTGCTACAGCCCCTCAAAGTTGGACCCTAAATACCGGTTTTTAAGGTCCCTAAATTTTATTCTTAGGGCTAGAAAGCTGAAAATTTGGGGATTTATAGAGGATACCAAGGTGTATCAGCTCAAACAGAAATTTTTGAAATGGAGCTTAATTTTTTGTCTGAGACTATTTTACTTTTTTTGACTTTGAGGCCATATTTGGACATGTTCCTATGGACCGTTAAGGCTTAAAATCGGATATTTGGTGCTCCTAACAATTGTCAAAGTAGCCACAAATTTTCAGGAGGTCCGAATTTGAAATGTGGCCTACAGGTTTCTTTTTGTAAAGCACATATTTTAGGAAAACTTAAAATGGCTATATCTCAAAAACGGTAGGTCCTAGCGATATAATTTCGTGCTAAATCGATTCAGCGGGTCCGATTTTGGGGGGGTCGTCTATTAGACATTTTGCTCTAAGTCTAACCGTTTTTTCAGAAATCGTATTTTAAGATTTGTACATGTTTAGCAGAAATGCTTCTAGCTAGAGCTAATCTTACCTATTTCTGCTAAACATGTACAAATCTTAAAATACGATTTCTGAAAAAACGGTTAGACTTAGAGCAAAATGTCTAATAGACGACCCCCCCAAAATCGGACCCGCTGAATCGATTTAGCACGAAATTATATCGCTAGGACCTACCGTTTTTGAGATATAGCCATTTTAAGTTTTCCTAAAATATGTGCTTTACAAAAAGAAACCTGTAGGCCACATTTCAAATTCGGACCTCCTGAAAATTTGTGGCTACTTTGACAATTGTTAGGAGCACCAAATATCCGATTTTAAGCCTTAACGGTCCATAGGAACATGTCCAAATATGGCCTCAAAGTCAAAAAAAGTAAAATAGTCTCAGACAAAAAATTGAGCTCCATTTCAAAAATTTCTGTTTGAGCTGATGCACCTTGGTATCCTCTATAAATCCCCAAATTTTCAGCTTTCTAGCCCTAAGAATAAAATTTAGGGACCTAAAAAACCGGTTTTTAGGGTCCAACTTTGAGGGGCTGTAGCAAAAATATGAATTCGAGATAAGGGCTAAAATTGCATATTTGAGGTCGGCTTTGCATGCCCAACAACCCCATATGAAGAGCTAAGCGGGCACTCGACAAAAATTTCGCCGAGGTGTACCCTTAAGACTATTTCAGTGGATCTGAATTGCGATCCAAATGTCCACAAGACCTTCTTGGAGCAATCTTCTAAAGAGGTTGAAAGAAAGATGCAACTCAAATCGTCCAAGAAGGGAGGAAAAAAGAAGCCGAAATCCTCGAAAAAAGGGAAGAAAAAGGCTGGCAAGAAAGGAAAAAAGAACAAGCTCAAATCGTCGAAGAAGGGAGGAAAAAAGAAGCCGAAATCCTCGAAGAAGGGGAAGAAAAAGGCTGGCAAGAAAGGAAAAAAGAACAAGCTCAAATCGTCCAAGAAGGGAGGAAAAAAGAAGCCGAAATCCTCGAAAAAGGGGAAGAAAAAGGCTGGCAAAAAAGTAAAAAAGAACGAGCTCAAGTCGTCCAAGAAGGGAGGAAAAAAGAAGGTGAAATCTTCGAAAAAGAAAGGCAAGAAAAAGGCTGGCAAGAAAGGAAAAAAGAAGAAGCTCAAATCGTCCAAGAAGGGAGGGAAAAAGAAGCTGAAATCCTCCAAGAAGAAGGGGAAGAAACAAGGCTCCCTCGCCGTGTCATCTTCTAAGGAAGGAGAAGATAATTGGAAATCTAAAATAGTGGTGTCAATGATAAAAGAGTGTCGATACGAGAATACTGTCTTCAAGGGTACTCCGTTCAAGGAAGAAACTACTGCATCTGTTTCTGAATGCCAGGGCAAGTGTATCAACACCCGGATTTGTAACTCGCTTACATTTGTACTGGATAGTAAGAAGTGCCAGATGTTCAGTGTAGAGAACGCCCAACCAATATCAACGGATATTAAGACTATTTCAGTGGATCTGAATTGCGATCCAAATGTCCACAAGACCTTCGTGGAGCAATCTTCTAAAGAGGTTGAAAGAAAGATGCAACTCAAATCGTCGAAGAAGGGAGGAAAAAAGAAGCCGAAATCCTCGAAGAAGGGGAAGAAAAAGGCTGGCAAGAAAGGAAAAAAGAACAAGCTCAAATCGTCCAAGAAGGGAGGAAAAAAGAAGCCGAAATCTTCGAAGAAGGGGAAGAAAAAGGCTGGCAAGAAAGGAAAAAAGAACAAGCTCAAATCGTCCAAGAAGGGAGGAAAAAAGAAGCCGAAATCCTCGAAGAAGGGGAAGAAAAAGGCTGGCAAGAAAGGAAAAAAGAACAAGCTCAAATCGTCCAAGAAGGGAGGAAAAAAGAAGCCGAAATCCTCGAAGAAGGGGAAGAAAAAGGCTGACAAGAAAGTAAAAAAGAACAAGCTCAAATCATCCAAGAAGGGTGAAAAAAAGAAGCCGAAATCCTCAAAGAAGGGGAAGAACAAGGCTGGCACGAAAGGAAAAAAGAACAAGCTCAAATCGTCCAAGAAGGGTGAAAAAAAGAAGCCGAAATCCTCGAAGAAGGGGAAGAAAAAGGCCGGCAACAAAGGAAAAAAGAACAAGCTCAAATCGTCCAAGAAGGGAGGAAAAAAGAAGCCGAAATCCTCGAAGAAGGGGAAGAAAAAGGCTGGCAAGAAAGGAAAAAAGAACAAGCTCAAATCATCCAAGAAGGGAGGAAAAATGAAGGTGAAATCCTCTAAGAAGAAAGGCAAGAAAAAGGCTGGCAAGAAAGGAAAAAAGAAGAAGCTCAAATCGTCCAAGAACGGAGGAAAAAAGAAGGTGAAATCTTCGAAAAAGAAAGGCAAGAAAAAGGCTGGCAAGAAAGGAAAAAAGAAGAAGCTCAAATCGTCCAAGAAGGGAGGAAAAAAGAAGGTGAAATCCTCTAAGAAGAAAGGCAAGAAAAAGGCTGGCAAGAAAGGAAAAAAGAAGAAGCTCAAATCGTCCAAGAAGGGAGGAACAAAGAAGCTGAAATCCTCTAAGAAGAAGGGGAAGAAAAAGGCCGGCAACAAAGGAAAAAATAACAAGCTCAAATCATCCAAGAAGGGAGGAAAAAAGAAGGTGAAATCCTCTAAGAAGAAAGGCAAGAAAAAGGCTGGCAAGAAAGGAAAAAAGAAGAAGCTCAAATCGTCCAAGAAGGGAGGAAAAAAGAAGCTGAAATCCTCCAAGAAGAAGGGGAAGAAACAAGGCTCCCTCGCCGTGTCATCCTCCAATGAAGGAGGAGATAATTGGAAATCTAAAATAGTGGTATCAATGATAAAAGAGTGTCGATACGAGAATACTGTCTTCAAGGGTACCCCGTTCAAGGAAGAAACTACTGCATCTGTTTCTGAGTGCCAGGGCAAGTGTATCAACACCCGGATCTGTAACTCGCTTACATTTATACTGGATAGTAAGAAGTGCCAGATGTTCAGCGTAGAGAACGCCCAACCAATATCAACGGATATTAAGACTATTTCAGTGGATCTGAATTGCGATCCAAATGTCCACAAGACCTTCTTGGAGCAATCTTCTAAAGAGGTTGAAAGAAAGATGCAACTCAAATCGTCCAAGAAGGGAGGAAAAAAGAAGCCGAAATCCTCGAAAAAAGGGAAGAAAAAGGCTGGCAAGAAAGGAAAAAAGAACAAGCTCAAATCGTCGAAGAAGGGAGGAAAAAAGAAGCCGAAATCCTCGAAGAAGGGGAAGAAAAAGGCTGGCAAGAAAGGAAAAAAGAACAAGCTCAAATCGTCCAAGAAGGGAGGAAAAAAGAAGCCGAAATCCTCGAAAAAGGGGAAGAAAAAGGCTGGCAAAAAAGTAAAAAAGAACGAGCTCAAGTCGTCCAAGAAGGGAGGAAAAAAGAAGGTGAAATCTTCGAAAAAGAAAGGCAAGAAAAAGGCTGGCAAGAAAGGAAAAAAGAAGAAGCTCAAATCGTCCAAGAAGGGAGGGAAAAAGAAGCTGAAATCCTCCAAGAAGAAGGGGAAGAAACAAGGCTCCCTCGCCGTGTCATCTTCTAAGGAAGGAGAAGATAATTGGAAATCTAAAATAGTGGTGTCAATGATAAAAGAGTGTCGATACGAGAATACTGTCTTCAAGGGTACTCCGTTCAAGGAAGAAACTACTGCATCTGTTTCTGAATGCCAGGGCAAGTGTATCAACACCCGGATTTGTAACTCGCTTACATTTGTACTGGATAGTAAGAAGTGCCAGATGTTCAGTGTAGAGAACGCCCAACCAATATCAACGGATATTAAGACTATTTCAGTGGATCTGAATTGCGATCCAAATGTCCACAAGACCTTCGTGGAGCAATCTTCTAAAGAGGTTGAAAGAAAGATGCAACTCAAATCGTCGAAGAAGGGAGGAAAAAAGAAGCCGAAATCCTCGAAGAAGGGGAAGAAAAAGGCTGGCAAGAAAGGAAAAAAGAACAAGCTCAAATCGTCCAAGAAGGGAGGAAAAAAGAAGCCGAAATCTTCGAAGAAGGGGAAGAAAAAGGCTGGCAAGAAAGGAAAAAAGAACAAGCTCAAATCGTCCAAGAAGGGAGGAAAAAAGAAGCCGAAATCCTCGAAGAAGGGGAAGAAAAAGGCTGGCAAGAAAGGAAAAAAGAACAAGCTCAAATCGTCCAAGAAGGGAGGAAAAAAGAAGCCGAAATCCTCGAAGAAGGGGAAGAAAAAGGCTGACAAGAAAGTAAAAAAGAACAAGCTCAAATCATCCAAGAAGGGTGAAAAAAAGAAGCCGAAATCCTCAAAGAAGGGGAAGAACAAGGCTGGCACGAAAGGAAAAAAGAACAAGCTCAAATCGTCCAAGAAGGGTGAAAAAAAGAAGCCGAAATCCTCGAAGAAGGGGAAGAAAAAGGCCGGCAACAAAGGAAAAAAGAACAAGCTCAAATCGTCCAAGAAGGGAGGAAAAAAGAAGCCGAAATCCTCGAAGAAGGGGAAGAAAAAGGCTGGCAAGAAAGGAAAAAAGAACAAGCTCAAATCATCCAAGAAGGGAGGAAAAATGAAGGTGAAATCCTCTAAGAAGAAAGGCAAGAAAAAGGCTGGCAAGAAAGGAAAAAAGAAGAAGCTCAAATCGTCCAAGAACGGAGGAAAAAAGAAGGTGAAATCTTCGAAAAAGAAAGGCAAGAAAAAGGCTGGCAAGAAAGGAAAAAAGAAGAAGCTCAAATCGTCCAAGAAGGGAGGAAAAAAGAAGGTGAAATCCTCTAAGAAGAAAGGCAAGAAAAAGGCTGGCAAGAAAGGAAAAAAGAAGAAGCTCAAATCGTCCAAGAAGGGAGGAACAAAGAAGCTGAAATCCTCTAAGAAGAAGGGGAAGAAAAAGGCCGGCAACAAAGGAAAAAATAACAAGCTCAAATCATCCAAGAAGGGAGGAAAAAAGAAGGTGAAATCCTCTAAGAAGAAAGGCAAGAAAAAGGCTGGCAAGAAAGGAAAAAAGAAGAAGCTCAAATCGTCCAAGAAGGGAGGAAAAAAGAAGGTGAAATCTTCGAAAAAGAAAGGCAAGAAAAAGGCTGGCAAGAAAGGAAAAAAGAAGAAGCTCAAATCGTCCAAGAAGGGAGGAAAAAAGAAGCTCAAATCCTCCAAGAAGAAGGGGAAGAAAAAGGCGTCCCTCGCTATTTCATCTTCTAAGGAAGAAGAAGATAACTGGAAATCTAAAACAATGTTATCAATGACAAAGGAGTGTCGATACGAGAATACTGTCTTCAAGGGTACCCCATTCAAGGAACTGACTACTGCATCTGCTATTGAGTGTGAGGATGAGTGTATCAATACCCGGATTTGTAACTCGCTTACATTTGTACGGGATGATATGAATTGCAGGATGTTCAGTTTACAGACTGCTAAACCCATCTCAACGGATATCGAAACGGTTTCAGTGGATCTGAATTGCGATCCCAATGTCCGCAGGACCTTCTTGGAGAGACTCTCGCAACAGAAAAACAAACGGACAACTGGGGAAGCGTGTAGGATGGATGGAAAAAGGCTGGAGGGAGGAACGATTGCTGTGTTAAAGAAGTCGACTGCAGCAAGTTGTATAGAATCATGTAAGTTCAGGCGTGAGTGTACCGCCGTTACGTTTGAGGATGTTTCCCGGACTTGTTTCCTAAAATCCTCAAAACACCTGGGACCTTATGAATGACGATACTGGACTTGGGGTCATCTCTATCGATCTTGCACACGACTGTTCAGTAACTAGAAAGGTGCACACCCGGGCTGTTGGAGCCAACTGTGATTACCCGGGGATGACATTCCCATCCTGGAAGGATTCTCCGAATTACAGTCGCTGCAGATGCAGCTGAATGTGGAGAGTTTTGTGCCCAGACGGAAGAGTGTAAAGCAGTGACGTTCCTGTCGGTGTACGGAAAGTGTCTGCTCAGGGATGGGAATCACTGGTGATCCAATTGTTGACAAACACGGAACAAACCTGGGCGTCAGGTCCATCGAACTAAACTGCCGGCCAAAATCAAACAAGGAAACAGCAAAAGAGCTTACTCTAACCCTTGATAAGGTGGACCTATCAGTCCATACTGCAACTGAGATATCTGACAATGACCCTTGCCTCCATCCCGGAACATCGTTCTCGGGTGGTGTTTTAGAGACCCTCGTTGGGATCACAACTCGTAGCGAGTGTGTGTCACACTGTATAGCTAACCATCAATGTGTTGCGGTGACCCTCTCTCCCGGGATTCAGCGGTGTTTCCTACATAACTCAGCCAGCACTGGACCAATCGCATCCGACTACGCCAAGGAGAAGGAAATCCAATCGTACGATCTGAGATGCAGTAAGCCTGAAGTTTCCTTGGAGCCATGTACCTATGATAGACAGGTTTTTGAAGGAGGGCTACTGGAGACTGTAACTGATATTTACTCCGCAAGACTTTGTTTAGAAGAGTGTTACCATGATACAACTTGTGTCTATGCTACATATGAACCATTCACCCTAAACTGCCTTCTGAGGTCCGGTGATGCTACTGGTCCGGTATATTCTGGGACCACGGACAGGGTCACCTCCTTCAAGCTCCACTGTGAGCAGATCCAGGGTAAGAAACCAGAGGAGGGATGTGTAAAGGTGGGAATGAAGGCCCAGGATGGTATCTTGGCTGAACAGAAGGGGGTTGAGAGTGAGGATTTGTGCTTTGAGGAGTGCTTCCAGAGTGAGAAGTGTGTGGTTGCTACCTATAATGGGGATAACAAGACTTGTACCCTCGGTGATTCATCTCACAAACTCGTACCAGCTGAATTCCAGAACACCCTCTCATTTGATTTCACATGTTCCAAAGGTGGGAAAGAGAGTCAGGAAGAAGCTGTAACAACAACAACCACACCAGATTCTCTAGAGACCAAACCTCGTTGTGATGTTGCAGGTAGTGCATTTAAGGGCGGTTTAGTCAAGACGCACCCTGACACAGACTCTATTTCTGCATGTGCAGTTCTATGTGACAAAGAACCATGGTGTGTGGCGGCCAACTTCAACAAGAACAAACGGACATGTTCCCTCCGAAATAACAAGGCTATGGGACCCATACAAACACCATGGACATTGTTTAGTGAAATGGTTGCAGTGAATTACCGGTGTGAGGGTAGCAGGATTTGGAAACAAAACACACCTTGTGAACTCAAGGGATCTACTTATACTGGAGGTCTTATCGAGGCTAGAGATGGTATCTACAGCGGTAAACAGTGCTCTGATGCCTGCCTGATGTCTGATTTGTGTGTAGCTGCTACATTCTCACCCGCCCTACAAAGATGTTCCCTAAGGAATGGGTATAAGCACCAACCAAAACACTCCCAGAGGAGGGGGTAGTCTCATACGATTTCCTCTGCTCCAAACCCAAGCCAACAAAAGTGATCCATCATTCAGCCTGTAAACTGGAGAACCATCTTCTAACTGGTCCCTACATGACATCTCTAGGAGGGGTAACTTCTGACATTGCGTGTGGTAAAGCGTGCTCTGATACAGCAGACTGTATTGCAGCTTCCTACATTGCCGGCACACAAAAGTGCTTCCTGAGGAACGAAATTGGAAAGGGTGTGAGGAATGAGTGGACCGCGGAACACAAATCTGTAACTATTGATCTAACCTGCAAGATAAAAGCACCTAAACCAGCACCAGCTCACACAGTCAAGGTGAAGGGAGGGAAATGCAGAGAGGACTATGCCTTTTTCCCAAAGGGCACTCTGAAAACGCTGGAAAATGTGAAATCAATAACTGAATGTGTAAGCTACTGCCACGCTGAGGAAGCCTGTAAGGCTGTTACATTTGTGGTGGTAGAGGGATCTTGTTTGTTAAAGACTGCTGAACACTTGTCAGCTGTATCAACTCCTTGGACACGACATGCTGGTGTATTCTCCTTTGAGCTGGATTCATGCTCAGAGGGAGAAATAGTTATCCCACCAAATGCACCCAGTAAGTTTCAATCGGTATCTTTCATTGTTTGTTTGTTTGTTTGTTTGTTTGTTTGTTTGTTTGTTTGTTTGTTTGTTTGTTTGTTTGTATCTCACCATGCTTTTGGGCACGTTGTCCCCCACTGTGATCGTGTGCTCTCATCCATGACTTCTCATTCATTGATTCACTAATTTCCTACCCCATCTTGTCAGAGAGAGAACACAAAAGAAAAAGATCGCCTCCGGTAGAACAAGGGGGATGCTACGGGAAAACCATTGACATAGCAACAAACAAAACACATCGTATTGACTGTGGCGGCAGGTAATTTTCAAATCTCTCATCTTTTTGGGGAGAAAATTTTAACATTTTATGGATTTTTGACATGTTCCTAACACTCCATTTCAGCGAGATGGTGATGAAATCGGTACAGCTGGTTGGTGATGAGATCAAGTTGGAATGTTGTGCAACTAAACCAGGCAATGTCACTACCTCAACATCCTGTCCAGAGGGAACACTCCTTCTCCGTCAACTTAATGTACACCCCAGTGGAAGGTACGAGACCTCTTAGTTTCCTTCCTTAGTTTCTCTGACACCCTGTTTCTCTAATCGTGCTTATAATTTAGGCTATAGCTGACATAGACTGCTATATTTGCTACTTATTATAATTATACTGAGACACAGACTAATCCCAAAACTAACGATCTACTATTTCAGACACGAGACACAGACTAATCCCAAAACTAACGATCTACTGCCCTACTTCAGATCACTAACAAGATGTTTGGACCCTGCTAGGAGGATATTCCAACTTCCCGCGCTGTGCTGGGTGGAGCCATTTGTAGTGGGATACGCAGATTGTGGAAGCACGGGGGCATTCAATGAGATACCTGCAGTAGGGGAGAAAGAGTGGAGATATGGAATATGTTCCTTCCTTGTGTAGAATGAACACTAGGGGTTGCTAAGTTCAATGAACACTGTGACAGCTTATGTGAGCGGTTTTTTACTTTAAATAATTATTTGTAGGGCTATTATTACCAGTTTTTGAGGTTGTTTAGAGAGGTTTGGTTTGTAACTTTGCTATTACTAATCTCTTTATATACCTCTATATATATATATATATATATCTCTTGTTTATACAAAATCCAAGAACCGCCTTTACAAATCGCTTAATGGATATAATGGCGGTAAAAGAATAACACAGCTAACTCTCGACGGTAATTTTTTTCTAAATGCCAACTGATTTACTGGGCATCTCATAGTCATTAGAAGCCTATAATCGAGAGTTGGCTGTAGCTAGGTACTCTAAACAAGGGGTGTCATTGTGGGCAAAACAGTAACCTCATTAGACCTGTCATCCTATTCAGTCATTCATTCATTTTATCCATGGCGTTCATTCATTGCGTTCAATTTCTTCCAATGTGATGGAGTTTTGATTCGGCTCAACCATGTGCCTTCGATATATTCTCCACTAATATACCACAGTCTGCATCAACTTGAGTAACCATGGTTATCTCGTGCTCCTTCATAAAAACACCCAATGGATCAGTATCCTCCTTTATCAAACCACAAGGTGTAGTTATGTGTGACGTCACTTGTTGACGTGGTACACACGGGTTGACAATAACATGCGGTGTGGTCGGGATGCTGCAGGAGGAAAGTTCCCCAGCACGATCTCTGTTGTTTCTCCGTTGATCTGCCTTGCTGGCCTGCCTCTGGACGGGATTATCGAAGGAGGGAGATATACTTGCATCCCATCTTGTGTTGGGTTTACACGTCAGGGTTGCCAGTACTCGCTGTCTGATAAATCTGTTGAACCTCCTGAGGGATGGGATGGAGAGATCTCAGGGAGGGAGAGATAGGGAGTAAGAAGAAGGGGAGACTGAGAGAAAAGGAGGGAGAACGAGAGAAAGGGGAGACTGGGAGAGAAGGAGGGAGAAAGAGAGAAAGAGAGGGGGAGGGAGAGAGAGACATGGAGGAAGACTGGCATTGATAGAAACGAACCAGATTGTGAAATAACAGCTGTGTACCAGGAATTAGTAGGTACCGACTAAATCCTGACAAACACAGCTGCTATCGGTCCAGTTACAAAGTTTGAAACTGATATCAGTTTCAAAAACCTGATGTAAGTTTCAATTTAGCAACTGGCTAAACTAAATTGAAACTGATATCAGTATCTGAAACTGATATCAGTTTCAAACTTTGTAACTGGTCCCTATACCACCATCTATAGGTGACAGTAGTTTAGTTAAAACACTATCTCTCTCCCATCAATCTCATCACTAATCCCCTAAACTGTAACTTGTAATATTCGAACTCCATCTGTTTACAGAAGTATCTCCTCACTCTCTACATTTCAACTGTCTCATTCATTCTAATATCGACAGTAGAACTACTACTTCCCAATAAACTACAAGCGAAAGTTAATCAACATCACTGATCATACCTATTAGTCAGAGTATAGAGGAAGGGGTTAGCGACTGTGTTGATAAAGATGAAGTTGTAGGAAAACATCTCCAAGACCACACCAGGTTGTCGACCAGTTGTATACTTGATCAGGTAGTAAACAAGAAAGGGTCCCCATGATATCATGTAGGTTCCTGGGATAAAGTTGGTCATACTTGGGGCATTTTGCGAAATATTTCGGCCTTCGGGGGAAGTTCATCCTCCCGGCAAATCGGGGTTACGGTAAATCGGGGTCCGGCTATTTTCATTTACGTACCTCCTACCAGAATGACCATGAGGGCAGGTTTAAAGGAGTACCGGCTCCCTGATCCTTTCTTCTGTAGGGTAGTGCTCTTTTGGGCAACCATGCACATCCAAACATTGGAGACAAACATGAGGACAACAGGCAGAGTAACAAACCCAATCAGAACTAGGTAGCATGTGCCCTTGGCAGAAGGGAGCAGGAATATCTTGGACATACATCGACCTAAACGGGAAACTTGATGTTATCAGGTCTCACAAATTGTAATTGTAAAGTGCCATTCTCAACAAATGTACCATGCTCTTTGAATGGGTTTTCATTTCCCTCATTCAAGGGTGTGTTCTTACCTCTGTATGGGTCAAAGTATGCCATGGTGAAGGATCCGGAGTGGATAACATGAGATACCACGATAACCAGCATGGCAACAATCCAACACCCGGTAATGACCCATCGGGCCCTCTTTAGCGAGGCACATCTCATGTTGAAGGGGCGTAAAATCTGTTAGGGGGATGGGTAAAATGGAATGGAGAGTTTGAGTTTGGGGTAGGGAAGACGCATCTTTTAGCATTCCTGTTCTAGTTCTGTGGAGGAAGGGGGGGAGAAGGTTTCTATGGAATGGGGAGCAGGTGTGGCGGTAGATCAGTGATGGCCTATTTTACGTCACTTGGCGTGCTAAACAGCTATAAACTGTCACATGGGAGGGGGAGGAGGGGGACAAGGGCCCTTTCTCGGGGCAGGTGTGGTCTGTCTAACAACCCATTACACGATCAAAGAGGAATAGCTGACACTATGGAATTGGAAGGAAGGGTCACATCTAGCTGGCATTGCACCAACCGTGATGAGACGAAAGGCGGTCATGTTGACAATAAGAAGGGAGTTAACGATGGCTGGAACCATGCCAAATATCCCCTCTATGTAACATATCTCGTATCCCAAGAACCAACCTCCTGTTATTGCTGTCAGTGCCTGCATAATTGAGGGTGGGTCAAAACTCAAAAATGTCTGACAGGGTAAACAGTTTTTAAATAGTTTTTTGTCATTGATAATTAGTTACCTGCAATAAGAATTAGTTACCTGCGGTAAAATGACAATTAAAGAGTAGATCGTGTCCGCTACAGCCAGATTTCTCACGAATGCCACACAGATCTTATCTAAGTGTAGGGCATTGTAGAGTATGGAAGAAACAAGAACCAGAATATTTCCTGAAGGAATAGCGGGGTTGGGTTTGAGATTTGTCGAATACTAACGTTCAACTATTTGTCCTGGGGAGGGGGTCCCACTATACATTTATTGTATTCTGGGGGAAATGTACAATGTATTTCTGCGCGCGGTGGCGGAAAGAGTGCTTGTCAATGTACTTTAATCATATGACAAGTTGCGCGCTCTACTGATTAAATATTCGTGTAATTGGAATTATTGGGACAGCTGCAGCAAAATAAGGGATGAGAAAGCTAGAAATCACTCAAGGTGAAGAATTCAGAATTGTCAATTGTACCTGACAGACCAAGGGTAGCCATGAAAACACTGTAAATGGAAATAATAACCCTCCAACTTTCATCTATTTTGAAAGCTGTATTATTGCTGAATGTATCGTTCAAATAGGTAGAACCCGGGGCAGGGGACATGATTCTGAAAATCGGGATTTAGTTTGATTTTAATAAAAGGACAGTTATTAACAAAACAGAGGTATTACAGGGTGTCCCACTGTCTTTGCGTGACCTGCGATTACTGGTTATGACCGGGTTCCGTCAAATTAATCAAAACTCATCGAAAAATTGGTCAAAATGGTTCTAACAAAAACCAGTGTTCTAGAGAATTGTCTGGCGAACATTTTGGTTGCAAGATTGACATTCCAAGTCATACCAATCGTCAGATACATCGTCGTAAAGTCAAAATTACGTGTTCAAGAAATCCGACCGGGGTTCACGTTTTGAAAAATTCACAAATGCAAAGTTGCTCGGATCACATTGCATCCCTCATAAGAGTTGTGCGAAATTGTCTGGCGGTCATTTTGGTGCCCGGGTTTTTGTCCTAGCTCAATGTTTAGAGTGTCTTATGACTGTCTAAAGACGAAATTCAACCAGCATTTTTGAGGGGATCACGTGTCATCAACAAATGGGTGAAATGATTTGAAATTTACAAGAGCTTCATTGGAATCGTCTAAGGTTCATTTTGATACCATGGTTTTTTCCGTAGCTCTACGTTTAAGTTGCGTTATGACTGAAGGAACATGAAGATTTTTCTATGCTGAGTCTTAGTTGGTATCGGCTCACAACCCCTAATTAGGTGGCTCGGTGTCGTGTGTAATCCCATGATAATCAGCACATATCGTCTCAATTTCATCTAGACACTTGACAGGGTTGTTATGACGATTTGGCAAGGCCCCTGTTAATGTGTAGGATACGGAAGTTGTCTATCTCAACCCTACCATGCACTAAGATGCTATTCAAGCAGCTATGAGCTTCATAACAGGGCAAAATGCAATGCGATACCTGAGACCACTTTTGGGAAAATTCCAGTTCTGACAGTCATAAGACACTCTAAACATTGAGCTAGGATAAAAACCCGGGTACCAAAATGACCGCCAGACAATTTCCTACAACTCTTATGAGGAATGCAATGTGATCCGAGCAACTTTGCATTTGTGAATTTTTCAAAACGTGAACCCCGGTCGGATTTCATGAACACGTAATTTTGACTTTACGACGATATATCTGACGATTGGTAAGACTTGGAAAGTCAATCTTGCAACCAAAATGTTCGCCAGACAATTTTCTAGAACACTGGTTTTTGTTATAACCATTTTGACCAATTTTTCGATGAGTTTTGGTTAGTTTAATGGAGCCCGGTCATAACCCAAAATCGCAGGTCACGCAAAGACAGTGGGACACCCTGTACTACACACAATAGCATATTGGGGGGCATATTGTTTACAAAAGCTCACAAGGAACAATCATCTGCTGCCACGAAATAAAACTTGAGAATAATAGCCAGAAATGATACGACAGCACTAAGATTTAACAAAGAAAGAGGGTGATAACGTAGACCAGCAATATGACAGCTGTGCCAGGCGTCAGAGAAGGGTTGCTATGGGAACAAAGTAGCGTTAACCAGGCTACCAATTGGCCAATTTGAGAGTAAACCACCTGGTAGGTAGTACTTTCGTCATTCTTACTTTCTCTCTCTCTCAGCTGCTCTCGCGAGCAGCTCATCTATAGAAGATAAAGCTAACTCTCTCCTCTCACTCTCTCTCTCTTATCTCTCTCTCTCTCTCTCTCTTCTCTCTCTCTCTCTCTCTCCTCTCTCTCTCTACTCTCTCTCTCCTCTCTCTATCCTCTCTCTCTCTCTCTCCTCTCTCTCTCTCTCTCTCTCTCTTCCTCTCTCTTCTCATCTTCTTCACCTGACTATCTGAGTCTATCTCACTACCTCTCTCGCTCTCTCACTATCTATCACTCCCTATCTCTCTCCCTCTCACAACTCTCTGTATTTCAATACATATTATTATTATCTCCCCCTCCAGGCTCCTTCGGCAATCTCACTTCCATTCGCTTCTCCTTGCCATATTCTACACCTTCTGGTTCAGAAAAGGGCCGTACACACTATCTCTCTCTCTCTCTCTCTCTCTCTCCTCTCTCTCTCTCTCTCTCTCTCTCTCTCTCTCTCTCTCTCTCTCTCTCTCTCCCTCCTTTTGGGCCATAGCGCCCTAGGTGTATCGTATACGGGGAAGAAATGGTACAATGCGGCCAGCTGGACAGAGCGAGAGAGAGAGAAGGAGTGAGAGAGAGAGAGAGAGAGAGAGAGAGGGAGAGAGAGAGAGAGAATGAGAGAGAGAGAGAGAGACGAGAGAGAGGAGATTGAGATCGAGGAGTAGGAGAGGAGCAAGCGCTATTAGTAGGAGAGCGACTAGATAAAGAGCAAGTTATAATAAAATGCATTTGATATCAGACCCGCTACCATTTCCACCACAACATAATACCGGATTTTCTTACTCAACAAGGATTTTCGCTGACTTCAGAGCTCAGATTGGGGAAATGCCAAATGGGGAGAGCTAAACTCTAGTCAGTTGCCGGGCTTGGTAGAAATTTCGTGTCATAATATCTGTAAAATATCTGTCAGTTCAAGCGATGGGGAGTAAACTGTCAAGACTATCTTCATTCTTCCCATGGACCTAGGAGTACTAACGGCAACACTAAACAGCTCAGTGACTGAGAAACTAGGATGAAGGATGCAAGAACCGGAGATGTTAGAATACAATTACTAATTCATGGTTATACTGTGTGCAGGAATGAAAATAGTGACTACTTATACTACTAGAACATCTGTCACCACCACCCCCCTCGTACCACAGTAATTATAATTTCTAGAATCCTAATGGTATACCCATGGTGCTTGATCCACAGAGCCTAATGACGCACTCTCCCTCTCTCCACTTAATGGCAGCTGCATGTGTCCACATGGCCCCCATTAATTTTATCTCCAACCAGATTTCTAGATAACATTGTTAGGGGTGGGGCAACTGTAAATGGCAGTGGTAATTTGCCTACTTTTGAAAGTACTGTAGACAAAAGTAGACAAAAGAAGATAAAAAAAAGTGCTGAATGTGATCAGATTGAAATCAGATAACGAAATGTTCAGCTTTTTTGTAAAGTACTTCGCTTCAGCCTAGGTTGGTACTTATTAAAAAAGAAGTTGGTAGGATGTGGCGTTCAATACCAATCTTGTTACCAATCTTGTTACTCAATCAAACCTAGTCATCAAATCAAACAGCTTTGTTGATCTCTTCATTCCGTCCTTTTTTTATTCATCTCAGTAGATTCTTTCTGTCAGCCTCTATATTAGACTGTCTCTCTCTATATTTCTCTGTCTCTCTATACATCTCTGTTTCTCTATATATCTCTGTCTCTGTCTCTGTCTCTGTCTCTGTCTCTGTCTCTGTCTCTGTCTCTGTCTCTGTCTCTGTCTCTGTCTCTGTCTCTGTCTCTGTCTCTGTCTCTGTCTCTGTCTGTCTCTGTCTCTGTCTCTCTCTCGACTCTGTATCTCTCTCTCTGTATCTCTCTCTCTCTCTCTCTCTCTGCTTTTTTTTTCTTGCTTGTTCTTATCGCTTGTGCATTGAAAATCGTCCGTCTCTTATCTTTATAGTTGTAACGGTCACTTTTCACCGTTATGAGTGTGAGTCCTAGAGTCTTGGTTAGTGGCAACAAGTCAATTAGTGACTCAGAGCTGGAAAATGTACATGTAGAAACTGTGGAGATGATAGAGGAACTATTTGCGATGACTGGAGCACGTCCCACTACGGGCGTGTTTAGTGCAGAGTATAATGGTGCAGAGGAGAGTCTATGGGACACTTTATCTGCCCCCTCTAAGTACAAATTAGATAAGGTGGATAAAAATGATTTAGTTGCGTGGGTGGAGATGACTGGCAAGTTGTTGGTTGAGAGGTTGTTCCCTGTAATGAGGAGCCAGTTTAATGAAGCTAGGAAGTGCAGTGAGATAGAGAAGAAGCTCATAGAGCGTCAGGAGGATCTTATCTCCGCCCAGAAGGCACTAGTTGGTGCCCAGGAGCAGTTACTTAAACTGCAGGAGCAGCTCTTGGAGAAGAGAGAGGAAGTGATTACAGAGGTACAGATTATTGCGAAAGAGGAGATTCATAGCTTCTCATCTGCTTTAAAGAGGGAATGCGAGACAGCCTTGGCTCCTAGTAGGATCCAGAAGGCTGTTGCTGCAGCAAGCGAGGATAGGTCGTGTAATATTGTCATCCACGGGCTGACTGACAGTCCTGGAGACAGCGAGGAACTGTTACCGGAGCTGTGGACAACACTCGCGGAGAAACCTCTTGTGAAACGTGCTCAGCGGTTGGGGAGATTTTCAGCAGGTCAGACTAGACCCCTGAAGTTAACCCTGACAAGTAAGGAGATGCAGTCGTGTATTCTTGGTAAGAAGACACGACTTAGAGAGAGTGAAGTGTTTTCCCGAGTTTATATCTCTCCCGACCTTACTTCTGAGGAGAGAGCGGCTCGGGCGGTCCTAGTGAAAAAGTTGAAAGAGGAGAAGGAGCGGAGCCCTAGGAAGTCGTTTAGGATCAAAAAGGGCGAGGTGGTGGAGGTCTCCTCGGGGACACAGTAGTACTTACTGAGAGTGCTATTCATTTAAGTTTCTTCTTTTCATTTATTTCATTAAATTGCCTTCTTTGTTTGCTATAGTGTTCCTGTTGTTATCTATTAGACCAGCAGGAACATTCCAACGGGTCCATTACTAAAGTGGATTCCAAGCTACTTCAGCTAAACCTTGTCAAAGGTAATCAAAGGTAAACTCTCTCTCTCTCTCTCTCTCTCTCTCTCTCTCTCTCTCTCCCCATCTCTCTCTCTCTCTCTCTCTCTCTCTCTCTCTCTCTCTCTCCCTCTCTCTTTCTCCGTAACAAACAAAGCAAGCTATACAATTATATGCTACCCACGACATAGAAGGGACAAAGGAGACAGGAGCTACAGCTGCTCTATAGTCCCACGTGTCCAAATATTGGTGTTGCTTTTAGTGGGTTTGTAGTTCTGTACTTAGCCTTTAGTAGTCGTCACGAATTGAAGGATCTACTGGCGTACATTAAATACCAGACGTGTACAGTAGAAATGGTGTTGCTTACATTCTCGGTTCAATATATTCCCTAATTGTATAATGTACTCTGGCCCCAACTCACGGCTATAGTCTAGCGAGTTGGATGGTGTAACAAACGGTAACACCTTGTGTAACACCGTTATGTTATTAGTCAGTGTGGTGATACCCAATGAAGGAGTACTGTAACATCTCGATATATGTACAAGGGTGTATCTATTATAAGTCTCTAGTGAAACTCACACTACAGAAACATACATGTTGTGACTTGTGCCTCCCCCTCTCTTTGGAATTGGGTGTATGTACAAGTAGATGTAGCCTTGCCTGATCAGTCCCCTTTTATTTAAAGTAGAAAGGATTTATTATTGTCATTAATTCAGGTCAGGTGGGAGATTTATCGCACCTCATCTCCCATTGGACTCCAGTTTCTTGACATTGCCATGCCTTACTCAATGTAATGACACATGACCCACCCCGCGCCTGAAGGAAGTTTAACCTCCGACGAAAACATATTACTTATATGAGCAAACCACGAATTATTTTTTCCCGCACTGTAGCACCACTCTGTAGACCCTCAGCTACCATGTACAAGTGGTGGTTTCCCGTAGCATGCTAGGTCATGATGAAGTTTCACCAGGCACGCAAACTTCACCAGGTCTTGAGATCGACTGTGTTCAGTGTTGGTAATGAAATTACCCCTCATCGCGAGCTCCTGTTATAATAGGGGTGACTTCGTAACTGCAATGTCCAGTGTTGGATTGATTAATTGTCTTGTCTACTTCAACTGCTATTTAGTGATCACTTGTGACTTGTCGCTTGACATCACAACTATAAAACTACACTGAATCCCCTCATTTGGTATTTTGACTCTTCTAACGTTGTGATTTCTTGTCTACTATACGATACTTCAATGTCATACTTGCTTGCCTTCTTCTGTTTCCCAGCGCAAAACAAAAACTGGCTAATCTTTCGAGGTCGAAGGTTTCCCTTCTCAATGTATTTTAGTTAACTTGCCCCTCCCTCTGTTATAATACAATGAACAATTCATTTATACCCAGTTTACTAGATGGAGTTGTTGGAGTTGAGTGTGGGGTATTGTGCTGCCTTTGATTGGTCACTATCTGGTACCAACCTGTACTATAACAACAATGCAACTAATTACAATACCATGAGATCACGTGGTCAACCCCCTGCCCAGGAACACAAACCATCATGGTCAGTATAATTGTAATGTTAGGGGTGGGTGGTTCAAACCATCCTGGTCAGTATAATTGTAATGTTAGGGCCCTAAGGGTGGGTGGTTCAAACCATCCTGGTCAGTATAATTGTAATGTTAGGGCCCTAAGGGGTGGGTGGTTCAAACCATCCTGGTCAGTATACCCTCAGTATTCTGTAACATGTAGCAAACAATTGTTAGTGGTGATTCCTGGTCAGCATGCTATTGTTACTAACAATGTTAGGGGTGGATATAGTTAGCACCAAATTCAATTTATTCAATTTTCTCAGAAATGAGTGGAGAGTCAGGTGCAATTCGCCAATTCCGGGAAATTAATTCACATTGCAGGTTGGAGAGGCTGTGCAGTAAGAAAAAGAAAAAAGCAAAACAAGTGACACTGTCAAAATTGTTGGAGCGAAAACACCCCCAAACAAGTTGTTCCATATGTTTGGAGGCCTTCCAGGATGACTCAGAACACCTGCTACGGTATATAAACATGTTAACTTTGTAAAAGTTATATTTTTCTTCGCGGTGTCCCTCATAGAAACAGCAAAACTTGTCTACTCCAAATACCTGTGTCCTAGCTAGGATTCAGTTTTATTTATCCCTCAGGATGCTACCATGTAAACACGTGTTCCACTTGAGTTGCATTGGTCAGTGGCTGAGAGAGCGGGATATCTGTGCGCTGTGCAGGAAACCTGTCTGAAACAAGAGGAAATCATGATAAAAGTAAAGCATTATTTGACTGATAACGTTCAGGGACCAGTTCAGGTGTGTGATGGTGAAATATTGAAATTGGTCGGGATGTGTCTGGTTAAAACTGAAAACGATTTATTTTCATTTGTGCAAAAGTGTCACAAAATGTAATTTTTATCCATTTACAAACTTGGATTGCATTTCAACATTGGAAAAACTAATTTTGAATTTACAAGTGTTTTAATGGAGTGTGATATAAATTCACGTCCCATTAGTCTGTACAGTGTACATGGTCGCTTGTTTCTAAAACCTTGGTACCAGTGTATTAACAGATAATAACATGGCTAAAACCTTTTCTAACACTGATTTATCATTGTGACACGTGTCCAACAAATTATCTTTTACAAATCCTATCATTTTGACAACAAAATCTAACATTGTTGCAAAAAAACCTAAATGACAAACTGAAAATACATAAATATGACTGTTACGTACTCTGACACAAACACACAAAATCCACTCACGGAGCTCTCTCAATATAAACACGTGTAAACAATTCAAATTTGCACGTGCAAGCTCCAAAAGGCAAAACCCACGACAAAAGTTGCACGTGCAAGGTCCAAACCCACGGCAACAAATTTGCACGTGCAAGCTCCAAAAGGCAAAACCCACGTCCAAAGGTGCACGTGCGAGCTCTAAAAGGCAAAACCCACGTCCAAAGTTGCACGTGCAAGTTCTAAAAGGCAAAACCCGCGTCCACAGTTGCACGTGCAATGTCCAAACACAACGTGCAATGTCCATTATACATCCCAGACTGCTAGCAAAGCGTGCTTTCTCCCGTGCTTGGTGGAGATCTCTCCATTTCCTCTGTCGTTTCAGAGCTCTCATCACTCATCTGATCGAGTCGCTCCAAATGGCTCAGCCAATGCAGGTATGAGTTGCCAAGGGGACCAAGCATGCGGTGCTCCGGTCGGGCTGATTTGGGTCGCAACTTCTCAGGTGGTATCCATAACAGATCACGCTCCTGGGGGAGGGTTAATTAGAGAGGTGTGAGAGATAAAGGATAAATGACACGGGATAGAACTAAGAGGGGGCAGCATTATACCAGGTCAAATAACGAGGCAAATACCGAAAGTAAGATAGAGAGCGGAGCAAATATTCCAACAACAGGATTATACGGACCAGTATAACAGCTGCTGTATGTACCTGGTGCAGTATGTACCTGGTGCAGTATGTACCTGGTTATAAGACTTTGTTTTCCTGATGGAATCTGCTAGACTCTTGGGATAATCAATCTCACTATTCTTCTCTATCACTACCTCCTCCAGAGCACCGTTACTAATACAACCTCCCTGTAATAAAGTGTTACAATTGGAATGTTGCTCTGAGAAATGGAGTTTTGGGACATTTAAAGTTCTACTAGGATAAGATGAAAGGTCAATTATCTAGAGCTACAAAGTAATATTGTCCCTGAAGTGTTGTTGTACCTGTGTGCGTGTCCTAATATGAGCAAGGTACAGACCACTCTTGCTAAACCGATCGCCACACTCAGGAACACGTCAGAATGTCTTTTATCACGGAACTAGGGGAAGTTGCCGCGCTGGCGAAGGACGATTAGGGGGTGGGAAACGAGAGAGGTACAAACATTTGTGTAGTGCATTGGACAATCACATTACATGAGTTTTACAAGTAAATGTATATGGAGGTGCACACGGAAGGAAAAGATCACATTTCAGTAAAGATCACATTTCATCTGTATGGCGGCGCCATACCCCAGTGCGCTCAGATGGGTCGCGGCGCCAGACAGCATTTCATTAAAGATTTGCTCACCTGATCTCCTCTCGAACATTATCAATCTCTCCATCCTCCATACTAGAACAACTCTTGCTCTCATATCCACTGCTGCTGGCTGAACTACGGTTCTAAAAGAGAGAGAGGTTGGAGTTAGCTATATTCGGTTCTAATCTGAGGATCGGGCCACAAAGAAATGCCAGATTACATGTTTCCTGTTCATCAGGAACCGACCGAAACAAGTAAACAACCAATCAGAACTCGATATTTAGGTCACGTGACTGGTTATCAGCCAATCAGGGACCAGTATTTCCTGATTCGGTCGGTTCCTGCTGTTCATGATACTGTTTTGTTTTCCAAACAACTCTCCGCGTTACCATGTGGCATACAATACATCTTATATCTCACTCATGTGTGCTTGTTTGGAATGATTTCTAGACATGATACAACTCCACTCGATAGTTCGATACTAGATAAATTCTCACCATTCATAATCGTGTCCCGATTGATGTGTTAAGTTTATTGTTACTAAGTACTGTATCGATTTACCAATATATATCTCTCTCTCTGATACTGATCTCCTGCCAGGATAGTTTACAGCTTGTGCATTTATCGACATTTTTTAACATCTCGACCTTGTAACTTGACAAGCTCCTTCAGAGAGGAAGAGAGAGAGAGAGAGAGAGAGAGAGAGAGAGAGAGAGAGAGAGAGAGAGAGAGAGAGAGAGAGAGAGAGAGAGAAAGAGAGAGAGAGAGAGAGAGAGAGAGAGAGAGAGAGAGAGAAAGAGAGAAAGAGATAGAAAGCAATCGCTGTGTCGCAGGTATCAAGCACAGTATTTTAACTCTCAGATACACTCTCAATATATCTCAAGCTACAATAACTGGCACCCCATCCAGCTGCCCTGGTACAGGTTAACACTAGCCAGCTCGAGCAATAGGGAGATAAATTAGAAGGAAAGTTAGATCTAATAATTGTAAAGGGTGCCTTGTTCATTGAATGGGATGGATAATTCTGGTAATTGCACCTCACAAGCAAAGACGCTAGACTCAAGAGGGTAAAATAAGGCCAGGATAGGTTTTTTGGACAAGAAGTTCAAAAAGGACTTTCTGGCCTTCGACCCCAGTCTACCTAATATTTCACAAGCAAAGATAGGATAAAATGAGTTCAAAATGAGGCCTGAATAGGTTTCTCAGACAGCAAGTTAAAATATGGGCATATGGATTTGCTGGCCCTGCCTGTCTGCCAAAACATTACAGCTTTCTGGCCCTACTAAGAATTAAAACACTACAACTCACAAACTGACACAAAGACCTGTTACACTGGATGAAAATGTATAACAAATATTACAGTGCTGCTTGCAGTCAAAATACGGTATCGCGAAATACAGTAATGAGACACACACGTTGCATGATGCGCGTCGTCTTACTGTATCTTAGTTTTCCATTACCGTTTTCCCACTACTTAAGCGACCGTGTAATAATGTTAGCAGTATGTATTTACCTCGTTGGCCTTTACTAGAACAACATTTCCAGGGGTCCTGCCATCAGTAGCTGCCTCCTGGAACCGGACCCTCCTATCCGATTCTACCCCCGATTGGTGTCTACTGCTACCCGCGCTGCTACAATCCTCGATATAATGGTGATCTCCTAGAGGTGGGGACAAGGGTAGTAAAAGGTCTATTAGACTGAGAAATAAGATTACTAAAATTAGGGAAGTAGGGAGACCGGGTAAAACCCTTTCCCTTGAGCACCCGGTAAATCGGGGTCCGACTGTATCATGTAGTATTAACCGGACCTCGATTAACCGGAAAAAACAATCAGCAGTTATATTTACCGGTGTGTTTAGGTAATTCAACAGTATGTGTCCTAATCTCTCCACTCTGTATCACGTTACCCATGCCATTACAGTTAGTACCTGTGTGTTAACTGTGTGTTAACTGTGTGTTAACTGTGTGTTAACAGTGATAGTTAGTACCTGTGTGTTAACTGTGTGTTAACTGTGATAGTTAGTACCTGTGTGTTAACTGTGTGTTAACAGTGTGTTAACTGCGTGTTAAATATGTGTTAACTGTGATAGTTGTCTAGATGTTGACTAGCACATTAGAGCTATGAGCTCATGTTGATAGCTGATCAAGTTAAAGACAACAATTAAAGCTGGGGAAACAAAACTGTACAAATCTGGAAGTTGACAACTACATAGATACATTGGCATGAACCAAGCAGGAATCGACCGAAACAAGTAAACAACCAATCAGAACTCGTTATTTAGGTCACGTGACTGGTTATCAGCCAATCAGGGACCAGTATTTCCTGATTCGGTCGGTTCCTGGAACCAAGCCTACGAGATCACTTTGAAGCATCAAACATACTGTATCTTATAGAATATAGAGGATCAAAGGGAAAGCAAAATGATATCATAGAATAGGAAACAGCTGTTATCCTGTAGTGGGTGACTAACGATTAGCGAGACTCACTAGATAGATAGGAATGGGGTACATAAACAATTGAATTTGGATTTGGGATCACAACAACTGGCAAGCACAGTGCTGTAGTGCAGAGACAGTCAGGGAGAGAGTGAGTGAGTGAGAAAGAGAGAGAGAGAGAGAGAGAGAGAGAGAGAGAGAGAGAGAGAGAGAGAGAGAGAGAGAGAGAGAGGGAGAGACAGTGAGGGAGAGAGGGAGAGAGAGGGGGTGAGTCAGAAAAGAAAGACCGCGGAGAGCAATAAGCACACACAGCTTTTACCATTCACACACATTACACGAACATACACACATTTCTAACTAACATACTACATTGTGAGAAAAAGATAGAGAAAAAGATAGTGATTTAAGCATGATTGGTTTTCTTAAAAAACAACTCAACGTTTGCGTACCTAAAAGATGTTTCTTCCCGGTCAATTAAAATCCAAGGACACAAAGCTACACATCAGGCAACACTAGGATTCCGGACTATTAGGGCGAATTCCTGACAACTTTTAGCTCAAACCCTTAGAGATAGAGCGAAGGAGAGATAGAGCTAGAGAGAGGGAGATAGAGAGAAGGAGATAGAAGAGAGAAAAAGAGAGAGAGGGAGAGAGAGAGAGATAAGTGAAGAGTAATCTCAGTGAGGTCAGCTCCACTAGGGAGCTGATGTTTGGAACAATGTTACAGGGCGTATATTAATTGTATTTTTAGGGTGAATCTAATGTGCACAAATTCAATCTTTTAGTATACACTGAAACACGAGTTACTTCCAAGAAGAAGGAAGATCTTTAGTCTGAACAACAGGTGGTGGAGCTGTATCTTCTTAACAACGATTGTACCAGCTCCTCGCTACACTGATTCCAAAAGTGGGGGTTTCTCTCTCAGTTTCTCTCTCTCCGTTTCTCCCCCCTCCCTCTCTGTCTGGCGGCGCCGACCCAATCTGAGTGGCGCTCAGTGAGTGCACTGGGAATCAAAACGTGGTCTGGCCAGACAATCTCTCCCTCTCAACAACACTTAACTATCAGTTAGTAGTATAGTCCAAGAGAACTTCTCGAGAAAAATAACTTTTTATACATGGCCGGATGTAATCTGAGTACGTGCGTTGTCCAAGAGGACTTCATTCCCGAGAAAATAGATGAGAGAGCGAGAGAGAGAGAGAGAGGAGAGAGAGAGAGAAGAGAAGAGAGAGCGAGAGAGAGAGAGAGAGAGAGAGAGAGAGAGAAGAGAAGAGAGAGAGAGAGAGAGAAGAGAGAGCGAGAGAGAGAGAGAGAGAGAGAGAGAGAGAGAGAGAGAGAGAGAGAGAGAGAGAGAGAGAGAGATAATAGTTTTTAGTAATCTTCATACATAGTAGCAGCAGGCATATATACAACGTTTATTTAACACACTCAACTAGTTAATTGCTAGGGGGTTACCATTAAGTATTGAAAATTGCCCTTTCTCCAATTTACCAGTCATTTTTTTCAAACTGAATGAATTCATATATTAAGTATAACTATATGCACATTTTCTTAATTGAATCCCTCGATTCTACGCTCAACTGAAAGGTGTCAATAGAATTCTGCTCTTTCTCTTCAGCTGCCAGATGGTTAACCCCATCAGCTCCCAGCTTTTTAAGTCTCTTGTTTTAGATCAATTCTAAAATGATTTCTTTTGTTTTAGCACTGCTCCTCGGACCAGTGGTCCATGGAAGGGTCTCCCTTAGTGGGGTCAATGTGGATTCTCCAAGGGATGTGGCTCAACTTTACAGGGCCTACACTGCACAGTACAGGGCTGACCATCGTTTAATGGGATCTGCTGAACAGAGGACGAGATTTAATATGTTCAGGTAAACACATCTTAAGATGTGAATTCTAACTTAAATAAAGTTGTATCAGATACAAACAATTATATCTTTTCAAACAGTTGATAATTATTCAATGGAGGTCAAACTATTAATTTAGGTTCTGATATAATCCACTCCCAGGCAGTCTCTCAAGTTTGTGGAGAGTCAAAACCAGGCTGGTCTCACCTGGAGGAGCGGACTCAACAGGTAAGACAAGGGACTTGAACGGGATTACAAAATGTTACAAAGATCAAGCTTGTGTTGTTCATTTAATATCTTGTATCAGCAAACATTGCTGACAATTGACATATTATTGTGTTCTAAGGTTCAGTGATATGTCTGAGGAGGAAACGAGGTCATTCGAGGGTGTCAACATGACCCAAGTACCCCTTGAGAGTAGTGTTGTGGACAGTGGACTGAAGGGATCTTATCAGTAAGTGCAGGCCATACCACCCCTTTGTACGAGGTCTCCTATCACCTCCTCGTTAAACATTTTCCCTATCATGGTCCATTGTTACGGTAACAAATAACGCCGAAATGTAGCGAATTTTCGACCGCACACGCCTTATTCACAGCACTTGAAAACATATCGGCTCCGGGTTGTTACGTTGCCTTCTTTATTCTTAACTTTCCTAACCCCGTTGCTCCAGGTACCCTGATTCTAAAATGTGGCTTGACAGTGTCTTCGACCCAATGGACCAAGGGAACTGCGGGTCTTGCTGGATTTTCGGATCTCTCACCGCCATTGAGGGACGGTAAGTGGTCTGCTGTTTCGCAGTACTTTTACTACTGAGGGTCCCCTACTGATTCCCCTTCTTGGTTGCAGGTATCACCAGTTGACGGGAAAGCTAAAGAGATTCTCACAGCAACAGATGCTGGACTGTGTATTCGCGTGGAGAGATGACAAGGGTTGTGGGGGTAAGTAGATTGTGGTAACCCGCCCGCCATTAGCAGGGACCCTGCGTTAAGTTGTACAAATAAGTTGTTATGTCTGAATAAACATGATTTACTAAAACCAACCTAGGTGGAGCAAACTACTGTACATACAACTACATAGCCAAGGGTAACCCCCTGATAACGACATCTAAATACCCCAAGTATGTGGCCAAGGAAGGGGCCTGTAAACAGGACAGGTATCCAGATGGACTTCAGGCTGCGAAAATTACAGGTAAGTTTGTTTTTAGGTCAAGGTCCAGTTTACTAATTGAGAAATGAGACAGGGTTAGGTATGATAGCCATTATCCTGTAGCCATGCGTCCAAAAAGTACATTCTGGGTCCCATTTCACGTTTTCTACTATTGTATCTGACCTTACCTCTGCTTAATTTCTCTCTTTATCAAGTTCCGCCTCTTGCATGATCACAGCTCTCTCTCTCCTTCCATAGTACGGATTGTTTGCTTGTTAGGAAGCTAGCGTACAGTGCAGCAGCAGCACAAAGATCACTTCTGTGTGACGTAACACGCATATAGAGTGACGTCATAGTTAAAACATTGTGACGTCATACGGTATTGTCATGAATGAGTTCTAATTAGGATTAGATATAATTGGTATTGGATGAAAATATCACCATGACTTAATGAGACTTCACGGGTACATGAAAGGATTCCCTCTTCTTCTCCAGGTTACGTTAACACCCACCCCTCTTCTTGCCCAGGTTACGTTAACACCCACCCCTCTTCTTCCCCAGGTTACGTTAACACCCACCCCTCTTCTTCCCCAGGTTACGTTAACACCCACCCCTCTTCTTCCCCAGGTTACGTTAACACCCACTCCTCTTCTTCCCCAGGTTACGTTAACACCCACCCCTCTTCTTCCCCAGGTTACGTTAACACCCATCCCTCTTCTTCTCTAGATTACGTTAACACCCATCCCTCTTCTTCCCTAGGTTACGTTAACACCCATCCCTCTTCGTCCCCAGGTTACGTTAACACCCATCCCTCTGAGGAGGGTCTACTGGTGGCACTATCCCAAGGAGTTACCGCTGTCAGTTTCCAGACTACCCCTGCTTTCAGAGCCTACGAGAGCGGGGTTATCAGGTATAAACACTAACCGCGATAGATTAATGCATCAATCTATCTCTGTCTAGTGTGCGCCAGACCCGTTCTACCGTACCATCTTTTAACACGTGCACACGATAGAAAGAGAGGACAATGTCCTCAACGTGGGGTCCAAGAAACACACACGCCAGATCACCGCTCCCAACCAGCTCGATCGGCTCTCACACTCGATCTCTATCTCTCTCCTCCTCTCCTCTCTCTATCGCTCTCCTCTCCTCTCTCTCCTCTCTCTCTCTATCTCTCTCTCCCTCTCTCTCTTCTCTCTCTCTCTCTCTCTCCCTCACTCTCTCCCTCTCTCTCTCACCCTCTCTCTCTCTCTCCCACCAGGGATGAGACGTGTTCACTGACGGCAACAACCCACGCTGTGGCAGCTGTCGGATACTCCCCCGCCTACATCCTTGTCAAGAATTCCTGGGGTCAGGATTGGGGGGAGAACGGGTTTGTGAAGTTTAGCAGGAAACACCATGGCTGCCTTCTCCACTCTAAACCCATATACCCAGTTATGAAGAAGACAGGAGCAAGGGATAGTGATGCCAGTGAGAGAGCTACCTCGTATAAGCCGAGTGATGAAAGGGATGCTGTGGAAACACCATGTAAGATAAGCACCCCAGTTGGTTTTGTAACAGAGGCACGTGCGGTACCTGGAAGAATGCTGTGAATTGTGCCAAGACGTGTGGGAGGTGTAGCCAGGATTCTGGATCTTGCCCCACTGGGGAGGTGATGTGTGCCAGTGCCACTTGCAAGAAATCCTGCTAACTTTACTTGAGCGTATTTGAACGAAATGGTGCAAAACTATGTAATTTGTTGCTATACTAAACACTCAAATACATAAAACGATAGCCACGTTTGCACTTGTCAGCGCAGTGACAGAATGATATAACTAAAAAGAAATGTACTCTTAGAAGATGGATGACAAAGAAAATGTAACTACTATAACTATATGGCACAGGTAGCACACACAATACACAAGTCACAATATATGAGTTGTACTAGTAATGGTTGTGGATAATATTTGGTAAAGAGCTTATGATCCGATTATATCCAGTGGGTAGATCAGAGCTGTGTGGGTTTGAATCATGTGTGGGCAATGACATATGAAACATGATCGTATATGTTGGATGTTGGACATAAGTAACTTTTTAGTTAGAGCAATGAAAGCGCAAATTAGGTATCATTTAATTGATTAATGAAGGAAATTAGCTACGAAGTATAGTAAGGGGATTTTAGTAAAAAAAGGGCCAAGTTTTCAGCAAAATTTTTAACAAGCTAATTTCTTCACCAATAGGTCCGGATAGGTGTCTAGTATCACCAAAAAAAAGTACACGATAATCGGAAGTGCGCACACGCGCTGAGCGCGCAAGAAGTAAACACATGTAAATACATGTATTTCTAGCCTGGCACGAAAACCCAAAAACCATCTTAGGAGACGAGTAGAGAACAAATCAAGGGCACTAGATTGTGTAGCGTCCTCGCATTAGTGGGGGTAGGTGCTGGAATTAAGTCTCTATCTCATCTGGTTAATTAGATAATTGGATAATTAGATATGCGCATAACCGTATTTTGGCTATATGGCTATAGCCACTTAGGAATGGTTTAGAGACTTTTCATTGGTGCCATTTTGTTCAGAAAAAAATTTCAATTTAAGAGTTGTGGAAAAATTTAGAGCCTATCTCCTACCGTTTTGGCGTTATTTGCGGTCAAAGTATGCCAAATCAGCCGAAAATGCCAAAAAATTAGTTAATTGGCCTTCTTTGACTGCAAATTACGCCAAAACGGTAAGAGATAGGCTCTAAATTTTTCCACAACTCTTAGATTGAAATTTTTTTCTGAACAAAATGGCACCAATGAAAAGTCTCTAAACCATTCCTAAGTGGCTATAGCCATATAGCCAAAATACGGTTATGCGCATATCTAATTATCCAATTATCTAATTAACCAGATGAGATAGAGACTTAATTCCAGCACCTACCCCCACTAATGCGAGGACGCTACACAATCTAGTGCCCTTGATTTTTTCTCTACTCGTCTCCTAAGATGGTTTTTGGGTTTTCGTGCCAGGCTAGAAATACATGTATTTACATGTGTTTACTTCTTGCGCGTTCAGCGCGTGTGCGCACTTCCGATTATCGTGTACTTTTTTTTGGTGATACTAGACACCTATCCGGACCTATTGGTGAAGAAATTAGCTTGTTAAAAATTTTGCTGAAAAAATATACTAAAATTCCCTAACTAGTAGGTAGGAATAATTCCGGGAATTGGATCAAAGTTCTGTAATTTACCCCGAGACAAGTTGTTGAGTAGCAAGACGATACAAGTAGGGATCAGGAGTATCTCTGTCAGTTATGTTCCCTATTTCTTCATATCATACATATCCATATCTCTCTCAATCTCTCTCACTCCCTATCTCTCTCTCTCTCTTTCTCTCTCTCTCCCTCTCTATCAGATCATTGCCCTACATATCCGTACTAATCAGATAATATAATATATATGCACCCATGACCCATCATATCCTATCCCGTAACATTTGTAACATAGCTATGTAACGACCTTGTAACAAGTGAGCAACACTATAGATAGCAGATAGAGTTATACCCTGTTGCACTGTTGCACGATAATAGTAAGAGACAAGAGTGCCCGAATCTCAATAGTTTCTATTTCAGGCATTTCCAAGGATCCCATAGAACATACTGCAAGTAAAGGTTGACAAGAGTTATCAGTATTTTGACAAAAGATTCTCAAGTTAAGCCAAGGATACAAATTGTCCCCCTAGTAGAATTATTGAGCGTGTCTCAGATTGAGTTAACACAATATATAGCATGACAAACCGATACTGAATTTTAACGCACACTCAAGCAGTGTTCCTCCTGCTCTATAAAACGCTTAGCTCGTCGAGAGAGTTATAGATAGATAGATAGATAGAGAGAGAGAGAGAGAGAGAGAGAGAGAGAGAGAGATAGAGAGATAGAGAGAGAAAAAGAGAGAGAGAGAGAGAGAGAGAGAGAGAGAGAGAGAAAGAGAGAGAGAGAGAGAGAGAGAGATTTTCAGATCTACAATAGTCACGTGATACGATGGAAAATACTTACAGCACTTTCTCTCGTTCTCCTACAATCATTGTCTCCCCTATATTTTTCAGTTCTCTCTCCTTCAACCCCTTCTTTTTCCATTTCTCTCCCTCCCGATCTCTATCTTTGTGCTTTTTGACACGTGACACCCCAGTTCTCAAGCAGGACGCTTGTTTTCGCAATCTGGGATAGTCATGTGACTCGGACACGAGCTTTTTTATATCACTATCTCTCTCTCTCTCTTTCTCCCTCTCTCTCTTTCTCCCTCTCTCTCTCTCCCTTTCTCTCTCACTCTCCCTCTCCCTCTCGCTCTCTCCATCTCTCTACATGTTATCGCACTGAGAAGAGAGATAGAGAGAGAAAGATAAAGAGAGATAGAGAGTGTAAAACCAATCATTTACATATTATTGGTCTAAGGTGCGTTCAAGTACAATCAGTAGTAAACACGTCAATGCCATATTATGTCACCTATCTAACAAAGCACTTTAAGATGACATCCCTGATTCCTTGGGACCTAGATTGTTTCTAGATGAAAAACACGATATATCCTCGTTTTTCTTTGGTAGAAGACAAACTCTGTTCAGAAGTCGATAAGGGACGAACAAAAGGCGAGGAGTGCAGCACAAAGTGCATCAAATGTTAATGGTCGGATATTACACACTTCACACTCTCCTCTCCCCAGTGCATGGTACATTAGTATGATGCTAATGCAGCCATTGCAGCAGGTACCTTGTTGAGTAAGGGGGGGGGGGGGGATAGGGTCGACCATTAAATTTAGGATGACTTTCGATTTCACCTTCCCCGAGCCTGTTCAACTCCGTCCTCCCCTATGTGGAGATAATACGCTCAGATCGGGGTTGCCAGTGTAAGGACTTAGGAAGCAAAAAACACGTTATTTCTGAAATAGTTTTAACTGAAATGAAGAGCAGCAAATTACACTAAAAAAGTTTTTTATACACAAAACAACTATCTACATTTGGAATAACGTGCATATATCTACACCTCACTGACAAACACCCAAATAACTAACAACTACTGTAAAGTCTTATATAATCAGACATTTTCAATAATTACAGTCGGACCCCGATTTACCGGATGCTCGAGGGATATGGTTTTGCCCGGTCATTCTGGATCAAATACTGTTAATTTCTTATATCGGGCTCCGGGTAAATCGGGGTCCAACTGTATATTTCTTTACAAAAAGTCACGTAAAGTCTCTTACAATCACACACATCATCATACACACTTTCACACATACTACATATAATATCACGATGGATTAGTTTGCACCTGACCCTTTTTCGCTTTAACTCTGAGAAAACTGAAAAAGTGCCAGGTATAAACAAGAAGAGACTACGGGATACCGTATGCGTGCAGAAGCCGGAACCTAAGTTCATAGTTCAGACTCGAGATCAAGATTATTCAATTTTCATTTAATCCCTCATTGATCTTCTAGTTGAATTGTTCATACTAGTACCACGGGTACAAGCGACTCAACTAACTAAATTATAGGTAAAGAGTTTACCTTTAAGTTTAACACACAATATAAATTCTTTTCCCGATATCTAAATCCATCCATTTTGGATATTTCGGGAAAAGAATTCAGGATCGTTGTGAAATAATATGAGAACTCTGGAAAACCCGGTGCGGTATACATACACCCTCGTCTACCAAAGGGATTAATTGTGAATGAACAAAGTGAAATACTATAATAATTCGTGAACCGGCACTGATATGCACCCGAACCTTCTTCGCTTACTGAAACATTGAAGAAGGGTCGTGTACCACCTAGTCAATTATTACACTACAATCGAGTCTTTAGGATGGATTCCAAATCGCTCAAACTTCTAAGAAACGCTACAATAGCAACTGTCTTGTAACCATGGTATTAACTATACCAGTCGACAACAATTCTCTCTCCACATTATATTTTATATCTAGATGGGCCTAGGAACCAAAACCCCCTAAATCAGTGAGGGTAGATCGAACAAGATCTTGTTGACATCAGGTACATAAGCCGTCCGCCCCTTTTGGAGCCCCGTTCTTTGTGCCCTTGCCGAGGGAGGTAAGATGGGTTCCCCGACTGGTTCCTCTTTCTCCTGGTCACGATCCCTGGGCATAACAGTACACTTGAATCCCTGGGACAACTTTAGCAGCACGTAACTCTGCATAATCTTGATCTCTTCCTCTCCGGGCAGGCCGGTGAAGGTGAATTTTCGAAGCTGGGGGAGGGAGGGGTTGGTTAGAGCTGGGGGAGCGAGGGCTTGGTTAAAGCTGGGAGAGAGAGGGGGACTGGTTAGAGCTGGGTGAGAGAGGGGTTGATTAGACCTGGGGAGGAAGGGGTTGGTTAAAGCTATACTAAGGGAGAGAGGGGGAATGGCTAAGATCAGAGCTAGGGGTTAGAGATGACAGGTTTCATTTTTTAATCTGCTACTATACTGCCCCTTTTTTTTAGAATGAAGTATTTGCAATTTTGGCGATTTTGAGTTATTTATACCATCTTGATCAGGAGAAAAAGATCTACAAGATGGGCTAAGTCTCGTGTCTCAATCTTCAAAAAATAGAGTGAAGTCTTGTAGTCTTGTAGTCCTCTTTGTGCAGATACTGCACAGGTGTCAGCTCCTCATAGAGCCTCCCCCTCTCTGGAAGCTATTCGTGCCCAGTCAAGAATTGAGTTATTATTCTGTCGAGAATATCCAGTCACCGGGGGACGGTCTGGGAATCTCTTCAGCCATTTACCAAGGAGAACTTTGAATGAGGCTAGGTCTTCTGCCGTATTCACATTGCTTGGTAGAGTATTCCAAAGTCGAGCCGCTCTGCAGGCAAAGGAGTTATGGTACTTCGTAGCGACAGACACTTGTGTGGTGGTGGGGGATGTTGGAACCTCAGCTTTCCTTCCAAGTCTTGTATTATCGTGGAATGTCAGCCCAATGTTGTTGAGTGAAGTGTTTTTTGTGAAGTACTTTTATTTTTGAAAAACTGCAGAAAAGTGAAGCAAATGGCAATTGCTTCGCTAATATAATTCGGAAATAAATACTGCTTCGTTAAACTTTTCTACCATAGAAGTAATAACCGCAGAAAAATTTGCTTCAGTTGTTTGCTTCATTTAAAAAATTCTATTGAAATACTTCAATCAGCTGCAGATTTTGTTTGAAGTATTGTCCACTCAGAAGATACTTCACTTCATTTACTTCAATTTGAAAATGCTTCATAAATCAGTTGCAGATTTTGTTTGAAGTATTTTCAAATCAGAAGATACTTCACTTCATTTACTTCAATTTGAAAATGCTTCATAAATCTGTGGAATTCAAATGCTTCTTGATTTTGAAGCACATGTACACTTTTGTTCGATTAAGTTACTTTTAGGCATTTTGAATACAGTTCTGAAGAAGTATTTTTAGGAATGAAGTAATTACTGAAGTATATGCAAGTGAAGTACTTTTTAGGTGCTTTTGTTGCTATTATGATGAAGTATTTTTTTGAGTGAAGTAATTACTGAAGTATCTACCACGAAAAATTATGCTTCAGTCGATATCAGTCTAGCAACGGAAGTATTTTCAAAACTGTAATATAAGTGAAGTAACCAACAGAGTAAGGCATCAATTTTGATGCCTGACATCAATTTGAGACAAATTTGATGATAGCTGATAATTGGAAGTCCTGCAGAATTCCTTCAGGATTCTTGTGGTATAAGTCATAAATCGTTTGACGTACTATTTGGGCTTCTATGACAATTTTAGTTCCGAAAAACCCTCTAAAAAACTTTAAAGTCGATTTTCTCGAAACTTAAAAAATGCAAATACTTCATTCTAAAAAAAAGGGGCAGTATATACGCTCAATGTCACGATTAAGTGATTCATAAGACATGAAAAGCTTAGTTCTCACCAAATCGTTACGCATGATAGAATATACACTAGAGGGCCACACCTTTTAAGTACCTGACCGTCTACAGTCTCAATTCTCATTATAAGGAGATCGGTTAGAGTCTCGCGGCATATTCCGAACCATGTAGTCAGACATTGAGAGAAAGTTTTAAAAAAACTTGCTCTCAATGTTTGACTACATGGTTCGGAATATGCCGCGAGACTCTAACCGATCTCCTTAAATAATCACTCCGCGGCAGGCAACACAGTGAAAGCTGTCACCTCAATTCTCATTATTGTTTTATGTCAGGATGTCTGTCTGTCCGTCCAGGATTCTTGGATAAAGTAAGCAGGGTAGTTCTCGATTTAACACGTCATACCCCATGACCTTGGATAGATAGTGTGCCGCTCTGTGTAAGCTTTATGTCAACTACGCTTCTGTAAGCCCAGTGTTATCTTTCTAGAAAAAAGTTTTGGGAAATGGAGAAATGTAGACGGTGAGAAAAGTGAGTGAGAGAGAGAGAGAGAGAGAGAGAGAGAGAGAGAGAGAGAGAGAGAGAGAGAGAGAGAGAGAGAGAGAGAGATATCTTTTTGTGTAAGCCTACTCCAGGTATACGCATGTGTAGACTCAACTTATTCGTGTAGAGTCAGGCGTCAGCTAAATACATGTTTCGGTCACAAAGACGACGCATGATCAAAATACTAAAGGCCACTATGATTTACCAAGTCAGTAAACTAAAAGTTATAACCCGGGGACTCTATTTGGTAAGGGCTGCATACCCCTCTCCACATACCGCACCGCAGCGTATAACAAGAATATAGGGAAACATATTAACATGTACTACAACTGTTTACTGTGAACATGGGACTTGTCACCCAAATTATGTTTATATTATGCTCACCAGAGAACTAAGAATGCTCTTCATTTGCATCATAGCCAGATGTTTTCCCAAACAGGATCGGGGCCCGGCGAGGAACGACAAATAGGTGTACGGTGTTCGCTTCTTCGTCTCCGCAAATCTAGAATATTCATAAAATTGAAAGTCAAATAAAAAACGCAAGAGACATTCAATAACCAAATTAAAATGTCGTCAGTTGTATTCCACCACTAACTAATCGATCATCCCATATATATCTGAATTTATGTGGATCATCCCATATTTACCTGAGAGGTCTAAATTCATGTGGGTCATTCCAATATTTCTCATTCTTATGGAACAGTTCGTAGAAAGGTAACAGTCCTGCCTCCAGTTGGTATCCTATAGCCGTTAATAGTCCTCTCATTCTTACACACCCTCGTATTACGAGATACGGCAGGGAACAACCGGAGCGTTTCCAGGATCACCTGCAGGGAAGTGACAACTGTAATATATTCCACAGTAGTTTTACTCGCATCTACTCAACTTTCAATTCACCGGACTTGTCGGGGAACCTGGTAAATCGATATTTTGTGGATATAATGGTTTTCAACATTTTACAGCGCCATAGGATGTTGAAAGCCGACCAAAATTGTACTAAGCGGCTACCATAGTTTTTTGTGGAAGTGGCGCAATTACCAGAACCATTGAACAAGTGAATGCCGAAGGCATCTTGTTGTTCAAATTTAGCTCAAACTCAAATCCGTGATGTGTGTTTTATACCTGGTCAACCCAAACGTGTTTTTTATCGTAAAAGCTTTGTAAATCCACGCCATCTCACGTATTATAAGTTCAATAGTATGATCGAATCCTTCGCAGCGATAACAATAAGCTGTTCAGTGAATCCAGCACTGTATATCTAGAGGACAATCGAGCTTGAGGCGGTTATGAAGCATTATAAGGGGGATTGTTAGACAAGGGCCCCTTGTGCACACAAAACCTGGCAATGGAAGATTGGGGTAGAATGATCACGTTACATGGAATTACAGCATTATGTTTACATAATGATGACCCAGAGGTAAAAGCATTTAATGAATTCCTGTTCATTATAACGTGGTGTCTCATGACTCTCTCGTTGCATCGGGCCTTCGGCCTGATACGGCTTCATCAAGTGTTCACTGTTCAGGCACACGTCGTTTAAATACAAATCACAGCGCTGGCAAGCGCCCCGGGGCCAACCCCAGAAACACGATTTGGGTGAAAGTATTATTACCATTTCGGTGTATTTCAATTTATCGAGATCCTCAATTGTAGGAACATTCTTATCACCCAGAACCTGATCTATCTCGTAGAGAACCTTGCCAAGCTGGAAGCGATTCCTAGCCAGGAAGGCGATACACATGACAATTGTACGTGGTGTGTTCTCCTGAGGAAACATGTTCAAATTATGGGACCAGGAACGGACCGAATCAGGAAACACTGGTCCCTGATTGGCTGATAACCAGTCACGTGACCTAAATAACGAGCTCTGATTGGTTGTTTACTTGTTTCGGTCGGTTCTTGTATGGGACACTATAATTGGGGTGGGGCTGCAGTGACATGGATAGATATTATTGTAAGTTGTGATAAGTTAGATGTGTTGAGGGATACTTAGTGATATATCCTAGTTATAACTTATAGATATCAACATTCTACAAGTCCAACAGTTTGTGTAACCTCAATATTTAACGGACATTGAACATGTATAATGTTCAAAAACAAATACGCTAAAAGACGGTATAAAACAAGTACGGAAACAAAAACGGTTAAAAACAAGATAGTTAACAAGTTACAAGACGGTTAACAAGTTACAAGACTGTTAAAAAGTTACAACACGATGGGTAACAACATACACTGGCAAGAAAGACGGTCATGATGTCATCAATAATGAACTCATCCTGTCCAGGGAACTGGGCATCGTTCATTTTTACAATGTGAGCAATGAAATCCTCTTCCTCTGCACGACCCTGTAAAATGTTAAAAGGATTAGAAACCTTAGATAATGTAACATTTTAAAAGAAAAATAAGCTTCAATGTTTAAGAGAAACGAGTCTCGGTTCTAAAGACCTGACCCCTCAGGTTTCGGAGATAAATCCCGGCTATTCCCGAAGATTCTCAGTGAATAATCGGGAAATCCCTGAAACCTGAGGGTTAAATAAATTGAGGCAAGACTGTTTCCCCCTAGCTTGAGTTAGGGACACTCAGTAATCTGTACAGTGTACAATGTACATTCATCATTATTAAAACCAACATTTGACATCATACCATTTTCATCTGCTCCCTCCTTATCTGTAGGATCTCTGCACATTTGCCCCGGAGGTAATTGATCTTGCCCATAACGAGCTTCTTGTGCTGTTTCCAGATCCCAGGGGTGTAATGGTAGAAGGGGGTAAAGAAGGCCGTGTTCATCTCTGTCATCATCACATGGATGGCACGTGCAATTTCCTTGGCATCGGGTGAGATCTGTGGAATGAGATCAAGATACAGTGGGTTGTGATGAGGGAAAATGGGGAAGAACGATATAGAAATTTGAGTAGTAGAAAATTACCTGCAGTTCTGCTGCAAAGAGGTACCTATATCAGATTTTATCTTTAAAGGTAAAAGAGGCTATTCATCGTGCTCTAGAAGGAGTTGCTCCTGTCCTCTGATAATATCTGAAAGGGGAAAGAAAAGAGAGAAAATATGCTACGATATTGCTGTTAGAATTTATTAGTTTGGGTTTAGGTACCTGGGATATGATACTCGACCCCTGACTTTTGCATATTTCAACTTTTGATGTTTCAAGGATTGTTGTATTGGAATAGATCAGAGCTATGGATATAGGAAAAGGTGTCTCACAGAAGAAACTGTGTTTTAGAATTTTCAAAAATAGGGGTTTCTGCAAGAAGTTTATCAATTATACTCAAAGCCTATCATCAGGCTCACAAGTTTCCTGCGTTGATAATCCTAACGAGCGAAGATCAGAAGAATCTCTTAGCCGATATTGCGCTGAGAATTCATTAGTTGGTTCTAGGACATTGTACTTGTAACTCTAGGACCTGACTGTTTACATGGATTTTTAATTCTAAGCTCATGAGAATGTTTGGTAGTAAAAAAGATCTTGAGCTATTGATTATCCAAAAAGGTTTCTATTTAACTAAATTTTCAGAAATACGCGGTTTCAAGAACTTCTCTTAGCAACTCGCACCATACAAGCCCATTTGCCAATGATTGAGCTCTAGACCCTCCCATGGAACATTTCAATCTAGACCTCTTGGTACCGTCGCCGGGGGAAGGTCTTTATTTAAGACTAAAGAGTTACTTAGACTAGGAGTTAAGTCTTTAACTAGGAAGAGATTGGGTTTGTTAATTGCTAAGAGATTGTTTTCCTACTTGAACGAGATTGATGACTGTAACTTACAGGACGTGATTCATGACTAAATTAATTTGAGTTATTGTCTATGGGACATGTTTACATATTTCCTAAGTCTAAACGTCTGTGCGTGGAAGCTTTCGTTACACTTGTATCGCATGGTACTGTCATGATGTTAGCCTGGGTTGAGCCAATTTGCCATCGTCGCTCTTGTGCATACCATTCGTCCCATGGGAACGGCTAAAACGTATTTGAGAAATCGCATGATTAAACAAGATAAAATTGGGGTGTTAATTGGCTGACGTGTCGTTTCCCGTTTGACCATTAAGAGCTGGTTGAATTGGTGATCAGTGAATTACTTTATTATATCCTTTTGGGTAAGAGGAGGATATGGTTCAAGCTCTGAGTGCTGTGCAGTGGTGTAGCCTTTCGTATCCTTTGATCTTGGTCTGTTTTGGAGAGTTTGGTTTGATCTATTGAGGATTGGATTCCATGTCAGCTCTGAGTCCCATGCATTTTTCAATTGAGATTTTGTTAAAACGTATATTGAGATGCACTTTATTTAAAACACAAAAACGTGTACCGCTGGCTGACGTGTTAGGTATGTTTTCTTTAAAAGTTCTGAGTCCCTACGGTCTGAGTGAATAAATGTGACTAGTTACATTATGGATGGATCCTTTATGGTGCCCTCAAAGACGCCCAAAGACCGACAAAGACGAAAGGAACGAAAGGCTTACACCACTGCAGCAGCACTGTGTGACGCTGTCCTATAAAAGAGCTTTGAAATATTAATATCACATACCCACCACAAAAAAACCCAAAAGGAGTTAACACCCCGGCATTCAATCACTGCAAACTCATTAAACACCTTTGAGGACCATAACGATTGGCCGAACATAATTTTCTAAAACACCCACAATATCACACACACACACACACACACACACACACACACACACACACCACACACATTCACCAGACCCATGCACACACACGCAACCCCTGACACACATGTCTTTACACACTAGCTCGGTACATCACAACTCCCCAACACACCACACAGTCGACAACACACACAGGCACAGGAATACTGGACTTAACATAGACTGAAAACACTATCTCGTGATTAAATAATGATTTGCAATATCTCTGATCTCAGTTTTGAATCCATTGCCAGTAGGTTAGCTGGAGCACAGCTTGTAGCAGTCGCGCCATATAACTTTCCAGCAGTGGCAGCGGGACCAACTAAACCCCCCGTCTCAAACCCCCTGCTGACCCCCTTCCAATAGGTCTGTTCAACAACTGATAGTCGATCGAGGTTCGAGGATGATTCATACAACATCCCACCTTAGTAGCTTGCCCATATGTCTAACCACCACTACCCGCATTGGTATACGGACACGGTAACAAAGGAAACCCAGGACCGACGACTATGGCCAAGGACTCTACTGTGGTACACCGGGATATCTACTCCACAGGAGCAGGACACCAGCCCCAAGACCGACGATCTCCTGCAGTAACACACCGGTATTTAATAATAATCATGGTGTGTCTGATGTGTTTGATGTGTTTGAGTGCTACTACCATGGTTGGACATTCTCCCCGGATGAACACTTTCCAGATAAAAAATGACAATGAAATATGCAAAAATTTTGCAAAGTCGGGATTCGATCTCCCCTCCCTCTCTGGCCCCTTGCGCGTTGCGTTGGGGAGCGCCTTACCAACTGAGCTGTGGAGGCGCTGTGAAATTAGCGATTCAGTGATATATATAATGGTCAACTATCTTTTTTTCATTGTGATTCCCTGAACCTGCCGCCACCGAGCAGCGCGCCATGGAGCGAGTGCGACAGTGTACCTAGAGCCCCGGGTTGTGTTTTTTGTGTTTTTTGTTCAGACCAGCATTTCTCTTGTTCTAGGAGCTCTGCTGTCCCTTACACAAATCCACCATGCCACACTAGTTACATTAACTACATCTCGGTAACCCACATCAGTTACTCATCACACTGTGATGCACAACCACTCTCTCTCTCACCTTTTCACTTTTTCATTGCTCTCATACTGTGTCTAGCATTTTGCTCCCATTCAGTTGAAGACAAGGCAAGAAAAGAAAAGAAAAGGAATGACCCACCTACTCCTCCCCCGGCTATGGAAAGGACCCACCCATCCCTGGACAAGCTAGGATCTTCGACTGACGAACTAAGATCTCTGACCGGCAGACAGACATGCCTGGACATCCTACACTCGTCAGCATTTGGAGCTCCTGCCCCCGTAGCCTCACCTTTAAAACTACAAATCCCGGTAGGGCAGCGAAGTTGAGTGACTCTAAACCTTGGCACAACCGGAGTACAAAGAGTGCAAAAATCCTACTGGTGAAGGCAACCAGCCTGGCGGACCGCTTCCCTGCTGCAGACTCACTTAGGAAAAACTTCTACAAGGTTAAAGGAGGTTACCGAAGAATTGTTAGGAATGCTAAAGCACGCCACGACTCCAAGCTCAACTCTGAGATCGAAGAAGGGAAGGTCATAAATTGGCAGGCATTCGAGAACCTCAAAAGGGGGAAGACTCACAATGTCACTCAGAGTGCCTTAGAGATGGACAAATTCCAGAACTTCTTCGAGGAACTGTACTCGGACAACCACCCCACTCTCTCCGAAGATAAGAAGACAGAGATGCTGACGGAAGCTGACCTTATTAACGAACAAACGTCATCTCGGACCTCTGCTGGAGACGACCCGACTGCCAGTCTTAACGCTACCCTGACGTTAGATGAAGTCCGTAGTACTATAAAGACCCTAAAATCTGGAAAAGCAGCGGGAGAAGATCAAATCCCGAATGAGGCGCTAAAAATCTTGGATGATCGTCACCTGAAGACCATGGTGGATGTCTACAACACCTGCTTTGACAAGGGGTATTACCCGTGGACTAATAACATAATCACCCCAATCCACAAGAAAGGAAGTCGTACAGACCCGGATAATTACAGGGCCGTGGCTGTGGGGAGTAGTATCGGCAAGTTATTCAGCACGATAATGCTACAACGTCTCACAGCGTTTCGCTCGAGCTCCTTTCCTGACCCACCAAACCAGCTTGGTTTTTGTAAGGGGAGTCAAACAACGGATCATCTCTTCTCATTGATGACACTTGTACAGAAATACCGAAAGCTGAATAAACCCCTGTATGCGGTGTTCGTTGACTATCGCAAAGCTTTCGATTCAATCCCCCGACAGGCTCTGTTCCTAAAACTAGCGAAGTTGGGGATCTCGGGGAAATTCTACACTATCCTGAGAAGTATGTATAGTGCATCGGTAGCACAAGTCAAGCTCTCGGGGCACATCAGCAAACGAATAGCAATCAGGAAAGGCACCGAACAGGGACACCCCCTATCTCCGGAGCTTTTTAAAATTTTCCTGTATGATTTGACTGCTATCCTAAACCAAGCCACAGACCAGGGAGATACGCCATACCTGCGGCAGCTCGGTGTAAGTCACTTGCTATTCGCGGATGATCTGATTATGCTATCCCTGAACAGACAAACCACACAGCGCCAGATCAATACTTTGTGCAGCTACTGCAAATCTTGGGGACTCGAGATCAACCTATCCAAGACCAAGCTCCTGGTCTTCAGAAGGAAAACCAGTCCCGGCGAGGAGGAACCAACCCTATCCTTCACCCTGGGGGAGAACGGTCTTATCGAACAGACGGATAGCTACTGTTACCTTGGGATCAAGATCACAGCGTCTGGAGATTTCACCACTACCTGTAGAGAGGACCTGCACCTCAAAGCAGTACGAGCTTTGCACTCTCTCAAGAGAACAATCAGGAGAGACAAGATTTCCATCAAAGCCAGCAAAGCGCTGTTCTCAGCCCTGATCAAACCGATCCTCCTCTATGGAGCTGCAATCTGGGCCCCCCTAGGCGGAGGGACTAAGAAACTTATCAAAGCCACGGCGGAGGGTCGGCCAAAGGACAACCTACTAAGGACATTAGCAGCTGACAAAGCAGAAAGACTCCAACTATCCTATCTCAAGTGGTGTCTAGGAGTCAATAAGTACGCCCCTAATGCAGCAGTGTGGAATGATACGTGTTCAAGACCCCTCTCCGTAGAAGCCACCGGTCATGCAGCAAGTTTTCTGAAACGGATAAAAGCAATAGACACCCATTGCTTTGTCAACGCCGCCTACCACGAACAGAAAAACCTTTCTCTCCCGTGGTATACCGCTCTGCGGCCTCTGTTAGCTCTGGACCCACTCTACAACATGAACCACTTCGATGCACATGCCTCGATTAGTGGCAGGAAAGTTGAACCCGGACAAGTAACTACTAGGAGCACGAATGGAACCCACATCCCTTCACGCGAGTTTGGAGTCCCCTTCGTGAGACAGAAGCTACGGGATACCTATGAAGCTGCCTGGAACGCCTCATTGACGACCTCTAGAAAACTAGAGTTATACAGAAGTATTGACCACCAACCTGGACTACCACCATATGCCCTCTCGGTGTCTAACTATGAACATCGAAGTGCCATGGCAAAACTAAGAATGAGTGCCCACTGCCTTGCAATCGAAACAGGGCGCCACCAGAGTATACCCAGAGAGAACCGTCATTGCCCCTCTTGTAAATTAACGATGGGAGAGGAAATTGTGGAGACGGAATCACATGCCCTGGATGATTGTGACCTATACAACCCGGAACGCCAGGAACTTCTAGAGAGTATTCGAAATGGACCTGACAATGAGCCCTCCCTCGGTACCACCCTACCCAAACAAAGACCCATTACCCACCTCACCTGTGACACAGCATCCCACCCACCCCGGACAGTAGGGCTCCTCGCTCGTTTTGTCGCTGCGTTGTTCGCCAAGCGCGCCCGTTGGGATAGCATTGCTAATGCTATCAACAGTACTGACAATATTGCTCGGCTGGCGACAGGTACCTGAGTACCCGTGATATGGCTAGAGAATTGAAGTACATTTATCATCTTACCAGGAGTGTGTTTTATAAGTTTGCACACGGAGGATAGCACTCATATATTAGTAACTTCGTTACGCATAATATTGTGCTATCCTCCAATCTGCACGCCCATGGAGACATGTGGCCAGATTATGTTCAAAACCGTGTCAAACCGTGTCACACACACACACACACACACACACACACACACACACACACACACACACACACACACACACACACACACACCCTGATTTTTGTATGCCTAGCGGTAGGAAGTCAAGGGATACCGCTAAGAATTCGGAAAAATAACAAGAGCCCTGTGAAACATGAAATGAAGGTGGGAGATCTGGTAGTTGTCAACGGGGCAACCTCTGACGTCATCTCATGGCGAGTGAATCCTGACAAAAATCACCACGGAGGTCGCATGATAGTCATGAGTTCAACCCACTCCCCAACTGATATCAACACTGTGGAAACTGCTAGAATCTACAGCGAGTCTGAATCGGAACTAACGGAGGCAGCAGCCGACTACCAAGCAGAAGGGAATCTGAGTGATTCCGATGCTATTATAGAAATCCCAACTCTCCTATGCCCAGAATCGCCCAGAGCTCTCAGCCTACCACCTCCCCAGATTACCGTTCTACCCCCTCCAGAGGAACCTAATGAGGACAGAAGCACCAACAGCCGGACCCAAAAAATATATGGTAGAAAGCCTGAAACAATCGTCTCCCCAGTGAACCCTGAGAACCCCAACCCAGTGAATAATCAGGAACTCAGACCCCAGCAAGACCCCTTGATGAATCCCCAAGCCAATCGAAAATCTGCAGCCATCTCACCGGTTCTTGGACCTTACCTACCTACCATTCCATGTATCGCCAGTGATACTCACGTTACGCTCTGTGATGCCACGGTAGTTCAAAAGACAGAGGAATCTATGATTGAGCTAAAATCGGAGATAAGAGACCTTAAAGAAGTGGTGATGCAACTTGCTTTACTGCTACCTGGAAAGGGACCCTGCCGGAAGTGTAGCTCACAGGAAGCAAAATCCTCACCTGAAGCTAAGATAGATACTTCTAAGTGGGAGGAGCTGGAGTCCAGACTGAAGATTGACTTGCGAAGCACGGAAGAAAAAATCGCGAAACTTATTTGTGAAGCCAATAACATGCAGGAATTGATGAGCAACTCAAGCAGGGAATGGAAAACGTTTCTGGACAGCGCCTTCTTTAGAGAGGATAGTGAACTTCTCAAGGAAATTCATAAGTCAGTCACAGCAATCGAGAAATCAGCAACATTGATACCACCAACGGCTAGGGTCCTGGGGGTTGGTAATCAACAGAATCCCTCTCGGTCAACTAGAAACCGTCTACCATCAGAGTTTGTTCCCTTCAGACCTCGGAACCCCTCAACACAACAGATAGGTCGTGCCACTCCCGAACCTGACATCACGGGAACAACCAAAACGACTGCTCTGATCACTGATAGTCTCCTTCGTTCAGCCCGCCCCAACGCAATCGGTAAAGGACATCAGTGCCATGTTATCAGAAGAAGGTCGTGGAGAACCGTCTCCACGGAGAAAAAAGCTGAAACCCTAGATGAACTTATCCAGCTGCAGCCAGAAAGCATTTACATACACCTCGGAGTTAATGATGTCTACACATGGAACACACGTGAACCAGTAAAGGACCCTGTAGAGATCGCAAATCTGGCAAGAGACTTCTTAGGCGAGCTGGAGGTTTCCCTTCCAAACGCCCAGGTGATCTTATCCCTACCCGTTCTGACAGCCGACCGCATAGCCAACTGCAGGATAATTGACCTTAAGATAAAACTAAGAGAGCTGTGTAAGGCAAAAGGGGTTGGATACGACAACAACAGAAACTTCGGCAACCTGCACCTCTCAGTGGACGGAATCCACCCTACCAAGACTGGAGCTGAACTACTACAAGCCAACCTCAGGAGAAACATTCTTCGCCCTACGACACAGCGAGAGGAGGGAAGACAAAACTCAGATCCTGACGTCCAATCTAACACAGAGGAGGGTAATCGCAACTCGAACCCAGAAGACGCAGTTAACCCAGCGACACACCATCCAGCGGACAGCCAACCAATCAACTAATGATGGAAGCCTCAAAGAAACAGCCCATAGGAACGAAAAGTAACTCGTTCAACACTTGCAGAACCCTGAAACTGATGTCCTGGAATATCAACAGTATGACATCCAACGGCAAACCCAAGTACCAGGACCCGGATACGATGAACCTTTTTAACACCCACGACATAGTTTGCCTACAGGAAATCAGGCAGGACGTCCCAGTCCCTAACTTCTCTGATTACGCCAGCGTCAGATTATCCAAAAAGACAGGAGGCGTGGGAATCCTCATCAAAGACAACTTAGTGGAGGGCTTGTCTATAGTAGAAACCGCTAACCCAGATATCATAGTTGGGAAACTTCAAAAATGTTTTTTCGGTTTCGATAAGGACATCTACATAGTGAACACATATGCCCGCCCTGAAAATGCCTCGGGTAATCACATCAAGTCCGGGGAAGAGACAATTTCAGACTGTGACGAGATCATGGCAAACCTACCGGAAGGCGACATTATCCTATGTGGAGATTTTAATGCCCGAGTGTCCAACGACCCGTGTCAGGCATCTGAGTCTGAGGACAGCCCGGTACCTTTACCCTTAGACTACGTTCCTGATACGATTGATAGCAGAGTTTCCCAGGACCAGAAGAGGAACAAGCAGGGAAACCATTTTAAAGAGATCGTTCAGAATCACCAATTGAGACTACTAAACGGGCGGACTCTTGGCGACTTCACGGGCAGGTTTACAAGCATCCAGTTCTCGGGTTGTTCAGTGGTAGATTACATTGCAATCAGTAGAAGCCTCACGCCCAGAATCGACTACATGAAAGTACTTGATCTCCTGCCAACCTCAGATCATCGCCCTCTAACCACGGCCATTAACTGTCTAACAGCACCTATCCCTAAGATAAACTCACTCAAAGGAAACTACGACGTTGCCCCACCACGCTTCATCGTATCTGATGCAGGAAAGGAATCCTTTAAAACCCTTTTGTCAAACCCTGCAACGAAGGAGGCTTTAGGACCCATTGAATCCATGCTAGAGGACCCAGCCAAAGCCTATCATCATCTTACAGCACACCTGCAAGCTCTCTGCGGATTGACCTTTAAAAAGTCTAACCCCGGCAAATCTCTGTCTCAAAGTTCTAAGCCCTGGCACAGAAAAAAGCACAAAGTAGCTAAAACCATGCTCGACAGGGCTAGCAAACTGGTAAATCGCTTCCCTAACGGACAGGTTCTGAGAGAAAACTACTACCGAATCAGAGGGAGCTACCGCCGGATGAAGAGGAATGACGAATCCAAGCATGATGCCAGACTTAATTCCGACATTATGAACGGCAAGATCATGAACTGGCAAGCCTTCAGCGACCTCAAAAACTCAAAGACCCACACAGTACCCCATAATGCCCTGGACATGGAAAAGTTCGGAGAGTTCTTTAAAGATCTTTACGCAAACTCCCACTCAACTATATCAGACACCCAGAAATTCGAGATGCAAGCCGAAGCTGATGTGATCAATAACCAAGCTGAGAACAAGACCCCACTTGAAGATGCTCTTAAGAATCTGAACTCGGTCGTTACCCTTGATGAAACAGCTAGAGCCATCAAGCAGCTAAAATCCGGAAAAGCCGCTGGCCCAGATATGATCTCCAATGAGGTTCTCAAACTTCTTGACGAGGAACACCAACTGATGCTCACCCAGGTATTTAACTGCTGTTTCAAGCAAGGCATTTACCCCTGGAACGCCAGTATAATCACCCCGCTCCATAAAAAAGGGAGTACAAAGAATCCGGACAACTACCGAGCGGTCTCCGTGAGTAGTGCAATTGGTAAGCTAATGAGTTGCATATTACTGGAACGACTAAAGGAGTTCAGAAGTATTAAATGTCCTGACCACCCCAACCAACTTGGTTTCCGGAAGAAGTGCCAGACGAACGACCATATCTTCACAATGCTGACACTTACCCAGAAAGCTAAACAGCAAAAGAAACCCCTGTACGCAATAATGGTCGATTTCCGCAAGGCCTTCGATAGCATTCCAAGAGAGGCACTTTTCCTAAAACTAGCAAGGATGGGAATCACCGGGAATTTTTACAACATTCTAAGGGATATGTATGGAAAATCCTCAGGGAGAATCAAGCTATCAGGCCATGTAAGCAGGGAGTTCCCTATCAGAAAGGGGACCGAACAAGGGCACCCACTCTCACCTGAGTTGTTCAAGATTTTCTTGTACGACATGTCCCCACTCCTGGATAAAGTGACTGACAGCAGTGAGAATCCATCCCTCAGAAATATCAAGGTGACACACCTCCTGTTCGCCGACGATCTGATTATGCTCTCCCTTTCGAGAAAGGCTGCCCAAAAGCAGGTTAAAATACTTTGCAATTATTGCTCAACCTGGGGGCTAGAAATGAACCTCGGAAAGACCAAGCTACTTGCTTTCAATGAGATCGATAAAGCCCAAAAACAACCCATATACCTATCCAGCACAGAGAAACTTGACGAAGCACCCAGCTACTGCTACCTGGGCATCAAAATGACATCTTCTGGAGACTTCAGTATTGCCTCAAGAGCAGACCTCCACCTCAAAGCCACCAGAGCAGTATATGGACTCAAGAGGACCATTAGGAGAGACAAGGTATCCTTCAGTGCTGGGAGAGCGCTATTTAATTCACTGATCAAGCCAATTCTACTGTATGGAGCTCCAATTTGGGCACCTATGGACACCACGGTATCTCGGATCATCAAGGAGTCAGTACACGGGGAAGCCAACAGCAGCCTTCTTCGAAAGATCTCAGCCGATAAATCTGAACGACTCCTGCTCTCCTACCTGAAATGGCTCACAGGCGTTCATAGCAAAACACAGAATGCAGCAATCTGGGGTGATAGTAATACCATCCCCCTCAATGTGGAAGCACTCGACATAACTGTCAAGTACCTATCCAGGATTAAAACCCTCGATCCAACCTGGCTGGTCAATGCTGCATACCATGAGCAGAAGAACCTTGGACTCCCCTGGTACAGATCATTAGTTCGACTCCTTAACACTGACCCCCTCTATAGATTGAACCACTTTGATGCCCTGGAAATCAAGGAAGGACGGAGGAAAGAACCGGAATTACCAAAAGTTAAACCCGCCCGAGCACAGACCCACGCCCCGAGTAGAATCTTCAGAGTCCCCTTAATTCAACAAAGAATTGCATCAACTTACTCCAAAGCCTGGAGAAACACTATCACTACCTCAAGGAAACTCGACTTCTATCAGAACTTCGACCGGGAAAACGGTGTACAATCCTACCTGGCTAATGTAACGAATTTTACCCATCGAGCAGCCCTGGCCAAGCTGAGAATGAGCTCACACTCCCTTAACATTGAAGTAGGGCGTCACCAAGGAATCGCCCGGGAGAATAGAAACTGCCCATACTGCAACATCACAATGGGTATAAGCACAACGGAAACCGAGCTCCATGTGATCGACACCTGTGACCTCTACAACCCGGAAAGACAGACCCTGCTAACCGACCTCCCCAAAGGACAAGACCCCTCCCAGCCCATTCCCATTATCTCCTCGATCATGTACACCACATCAGAGCATTCACCTCGAACCTCCGGGCTCCTTGCGCGTTTCGCCAGCGCTATCGAGTGCAAGCGCGAGCGTTGGATGTCATCAATGACACCTCCCACTTAGCTTTCTCCCCTGTACTAGCTAAGAAGTGGCAGCAGGCTCCTTTTGTTTAAGACCCCCTTCAGCGTTTATTGTTTTAATACCTAACGACCCCGGAATTTATATGTGTGTGAGTGGATTTTTAACTTGATGTTATAAGTTTCACGAACAGGAAAGTGCTGATCAAGGGCAGTGCTCTCCAGTTCTTACACTCATGGGAACATGAGTAGAACTATTTTTCAAACCGTGTCAAAAACCGTGTCAAACCGTGTCACACACACACACACACACACACACACACACACACACACACACACACACACACACACACACACACACACACACACACACACACACACACACACACACACACACACACACACACACACACACACACACACACACACACACACACACACACACACACACACACACACACACACACACACACACACACACACACACACACACACACACACACACACACACACACACACACACACACACACACACACACACACACACACACACACACACACACACACACACACACACACACACACACACACACACACACACACACACACACACACACACACACACACACACACACACACATACACACACACACACACACATACACACACACACATACACACACACACACACATACACACACACACACAGTCACACACACACACACACACACACACACACACACATACACACACAGTCACATACCTCCTTGAGAGCTAAGGAAGGAGTGTTCACCGAGGACCCTTTGCTTTCCGAACCTCCTGTTGATGACACTGTTGTTCTTTGTGAAGTTGGTCAGGTCATTCAGCACTTCCCGCAACACTATCGGGTCGTGAACAACTATCTGGGGGAGAGGGGGTGTGAATACTGGATCTTCTTATAATAGAGCATGAGTGATATAATTATAAGGTTGAATGGCAGACAAGATTGTCTGGGCGATCATGTGTTGTGTGTCATTGTAAACTCACCAGACAGTGGGTCATAAGACGAATATGGAAAACCTCCCCGCACTCCTTATTGTACTTCTCTATGGCTTGAATCAATCTGAAACAAGAAGGAGATGAAGGATGGTTTATAATGCACTGTTGGCTGTAATATTGGTTACACCTAAGGACCCTTGGTATAAGATTGGCTATCCCTCTTACACCCCCGTACTTTTTATTCACTTCCAGGTCTCCTAACAATTACTCACGTCTGGTTGAATCGGTGTTTAGTGATGGTAACAAGATGTCCAACCAGCCAGCCATCCTCAGTCGGCATTGGAATGTGTTTGTGGGTGTCATAGGTGTTTAGGACCTTCCGTGCTAGATGCACCAGGTAGAGGAACGTTGTTGTGAACAACAATACAAACACCAACATATCCCGTGCCGGAGAGAGGTAGAGAAGGTGATCCGGAGCAGGGTGAGCTAGTACAGATTAGTGGGGATTAGTTGAGAAGGGTGCTTTCAATCAGAAACGCTTGTAGTGATATCATCACTGCGTTGACAAGTACAAAGATGAACCCCACCCACAAAACACCCAGAAACGCCTCTATATTGCATGTGGTTGTTTAGCCGAAAAATAAGAGTTCTGAGGTCTACTATATTTAAAATTCAATCTTCACGGGATACGGATGGTGTTGATAACTACATCGACCAGCCGATGAATAACTTTATACACTATTTAGATAATATAAAGAGGCCTATACACAAGCAGTACAGTAATTGAAAAGTGAGAATAACAAGTGCAAGGTGTAGCATTAGTCCAGGGAGGCAAGCGATCTCAAGTGTTGAGGTATCATCAATCTTCAACTGGCAGTGGTAGTTTAGTGGAAACAGCATGTCTTGTTACACCACGTGGAAGTGTCACGCATATATACATATTATATATGCCTTGCATGTGTAAGGTTGGATTTTAAAAGCATGATAAACATGTCCTGGTTTCACTTGTAACAGGGCTGATCAAAGGCTGCGTGAGTCCTTGAAATTTTCTTCTTAGCGGCCTAAGAATGTTCGGAAACGTTCTTAGCGAAACCTTCTTATAAAGAAGAAAGTTCAGAAAAGAGCCCCAGAGGAGCAGATACGCTCATATCGATCTTGTCGACAAAATCTCGACTTTAAGGGAATAGCAAGTTCGATAAAGTGTAGGTAAGACATTGCAGGAAAGAAATGAGATCGAAACAACTTCTTTACGATTGGAGGACATAAATTGCAAACTTGAAACTTGAAACTTGAAAAATAATTGAGGCTATCAAACAAATGACCGCCTTTCAACTCAACTGTCCTTTCCTCGCTTATCACTTCTAAACTCAACAAATTTAAATTCAATTATCAGTGGTCCCTGGCGCTTCCACCACCTCCTTCCCACGAATGAAGTTATGTTTTCCAGGAGACCTGTGCACCATTTTCTTCAGTCGATCAAAAAGCTGTCTTCTCTCATTTCGTTCCTCCAAAGTCCTGTCAGGCGAAATGTAGACTTTATCGAACTTGCCGGTCCTTTTTAGTCGGGATTTTTTCGACAGGATCGACATCTGAGCGTCTCTGCTCTTCAGTACGACTTTCACTGGTCTGACAGTTAAAGACTGCCTTCCCAAGCGCTTCACTGATTTCACGTTCTGAGTCTCTTCTAGCTCAACAAGAAGAGACTCAACTTGAGTTTCAAGCTCAACGCTACTATTTATTGACTCTTCCAGGCCATGGATGATGGTGTTACACCCACGGTCTTCAGAGCTCCTTTTCGCACTCTCTCACCATCATACTTTTAGAATCCTTGTCACACAACTAGACTTTTGAATTAGTGGAAATGTCTGTTCAAGCTAAATACCACACGCCCTCTTAGTAAGATCTAAAAGCCTTTTCTTCGACAGCGTAGACGGAACCTCCAAATCATCCCAGGTAGACCTTGGTGGAGGATCAGTTCCATATCTTACTGCCTCTGGGTTACTGTATCCAAACCCTAAACACTCCGAGAACAAGTCTTTTACCCAATATACTGTATCACTTTGGCAGCAGTTGACATTCCTCCTATCAATATCAGTAGCTGGAATCGCAGGACACGGCGTGCCTGGTGAAATTTTAACACGACCTAGCATGCAACGGGAAACCACCACTTGTACGTGGTAGCTGAGGGTCTACAGAATGGCGCTACGGTGCGGGAAAAAACATTCCATTCCCTAAAATCTTTTTTTTTACTTTTATTTGATTTGGGTCAAAATTGGCTATATTAAACGTGGTCCCGAAAAATCCATAATGACTTAGCACACGAAATATGTCACCCCCACCTATTTGTGCACGTAGAATCGATTGCCGTTGAAGTCGAATCTCTAAAATGACTGTAAAATGGTCAAAAATTGATTTTTTACCATTTTTTGGAGGTTTTTGGCCCCTAAACCATTAAAAACGTTGAGATAGGAATTTGAAACTAGTGCCAATCGTTAAAATGGTCATTTTTCTACCAAGAACCAAGTTTTCGTGTATATCCGATTTATGGTTAAATTTGGGCAAATTGTTGAAATCTGCCAACTAGGAGAACCGTAACTTGATTTTCTTGTTTTTTGGATTTTGGCATTTTCGACAAACTTCTGATTGAAATGGTCAATCGGGACCATGCTTAAGTTGTTTATGGGACAATTTTCGACTAAAATCCAAGATTTCATACCAATCCAATAACAGATCGTTGGTTTATAGAAAATTTAAGTAGGCAAAACGGTCAAAATGACAACTTTTCTTGCTTATTTTCACCGTTTTGCCTACTTAAATTTTCTATAAACCAACGATCTGTTATTGGATTGGTATGAAATCTTGGATTTTAGTCGAAAATTGTCCCATAAACAACTTAAGCATGGTCCCGATTGACCATTTCAATCAGAAGTTTGTCGAAAATGCCAAAATCCAAAAAACAAGAAAATCAAGTTACGGTTCTCCTAGTTGGCAGATTTCAACAATTTGCCCAAATTTAACCATAAATCGGATATACACGAAAACTTGGTTCTTGGTAGAAAAATGACCATTTTAACGATTGGCACTAGTTTCAAATTCCTATCTCAACGTTTTCAATGGTTTAGGGGCCAAAAACCTCCAAAAAATGGTAAAAAATCAATTTTTGACCATTTTACAGTCATTTTAGAGATTCGACTTCAACGGCAATCGATTCTACGTGCACAAATAGGTGGGGGTGACATATTTCGTGTGCTAAGTCATTATGGATTTTTCGGGACCACGTTTAATATAGCCAATTTTGACCCAAATCAAATAAAAGTAAAAAAAAAGATTTTAGGGAATGGAATGTTTTTTCCCGCACCGTAGCGCCATTCTGTAGACCCTCAGCTACCACGTACAAGTGGTGGTTTCCCGTTGCATGCTAGGTCGTGTTAAAATTTCACCAGGCACGCCGTGAGGATTAGCTGTGAGCTGTCCGTTAAATCTGAGGAGTTGCTTCTTCTTCATTATCCGTATTTACCATTTTCTTTCTGCCCCTCGTGGGCTGTTACATCAACTTTATCCTCAAATTAATTTGTTTAAAGTAGTGTTGAAAAGTTTGGAAACTGGAAAGCCAAGATCAAGATGTTGTCTAAGCACCGAGGGACAACTGACAAGGGGCAACAATTGTTAGGTTTAGAAGTGATGAGCAAGGAAAGGACAACCGAGTTGATAGACCTGGTAATTTCTTTCATAGCCTCAATTATATTTCAAGTTTGGACAGACAATCCGCTGCGAACGAAACGAGGCACTGTCAGATTTAAATGTCAAAGCAAACGTAAACTGACGGATTGTGAAATGTGCAAGCTCGTAGTTGTGTGTGTTTGTAGAAGTGTGTTTGTACGTATACAGAGAGAGTGAGAGAGAGAGAGTGAGAGGAAGAGAGTGAGAGAGAGAGAGAGTGAGAGAGTGAGAGAGGGTGAGAGAGAGTGAGAGAGAGTGAGAGAGGGTGAGAGAGAGAGTGAGAGAGAGGGAGAGTGAGGGAGGGAGAGAGAGTGAGAGAAAGAGAGAGTGAGTGAGACATAGAGAAGTGAGGCAAAATGACATCTTGCTCACATCCCGGTATGTGAAGTTCAATCAAACAGGTAGAGGGAGTGTCTCCCTGCAGTATAAGTATAACAGGAACAATGGGTGTGTCTCATCGGTGACGGTCAAAAAACGGGTGCCGGTACGATCTGGGTGTTTACAGGCCTACTTACAGCTCGGGAGCACGTTGCCAAAAAGCACCCGGGTATAACCAGCACTAAAATGACTTTAATAACAATAACAATAACATTATATATATATTTAAATTGCTTTCGAGCTGTCAGAGCAGGAAAACGTTAAAATCTGGGTGCCTTTCATTGCTAACAATTCGTAGTTTTAGCGTGCGCAACGGGTTAGGGCTATCCGTTAGGGTCTGGTTAGGGTTTGGTTTGGGGTTATCGGTTAGGGCTATCGATTCTCTATCAGTTACCGTTTAGTTTACTCAAATTGGCCATGTGGTTGCGTGGCTATAGCCGTTTGAAAAAAGTCGGTCTAAGTGTACTCTATTGGTAGCACACACCTGTAAACACGCTGCAAGGCACCCAGATTATAATTGCGCCCGGCAGAGCATTGGCCTGACCATATTCTCATTTCTCTCAAATAAGGAGCGCGTGAGAACTGTGGCCTGACAGCTTTTGAGCTCTATTTTTAAGGCCGGCGTTAAAATCTGGGTGTTTCGTGAGTGCTGACTGTTTTTTAGGATTAGGGCTAAAGTAGGGTTAGGGTTAGGGTTGGGGTTTGGGTGGGGGTTAGGCCTTGACATTTCCTACCAGATAAATTTTGAATTAGCCAAAACGGTTGAGTGGTTCGGCGGTTATAGCCGTTTTAGCGAATCAACTTTTTTGGCAGCACGCACCTGTAAAGAGGCCACCAAACACCCAGATCGTAACGGCGCTCTATTTTTAACCACCAAACCACTCAACCGTTTTGGCTATTTCAAATCTCAAGCCCTGGCCCCAACCCAAACGGACCTCAGCCCTAACCCTTCTTAATTAGTCCAACAGCTCCAAACCCTAAACAACCGTGAGTACTGAGTCAGCACTGCTAACACTCTTGGCAAACGCCGCGGGATAAGGCAGCACTTTTCAACTGACACTCAAAACACCCAGATTTTAACGGACGGCGTTAAAATCTGGGTGTTTTGGGAGTGCTGACAAACGGTTTTTTAGGGTTAGGGCTTAAGTAGGGTTAGGGTTAGGGTTGGGGTTTGGGTTGGGGTTAGGCCTTGACATTCCCTACCAGATAAACTTTGAATCAGCCAAAATGGTTGAGTGGTTTGGCGGTTAGAGCCATTTTAGTGAATCAACTTTTTTGGCAGCGCACACCTGTAAACAGGCCTCCAAACACCCAGATCGTAACGGCGCCCGATTTTAACGTTTTCCCTGTTGGCCATGTGGTTGCGTGGCTATAGCCGTTTGAAAAAAGTCGGTCTAAGTGTACTCTATTGGTAGCACACACCTGTAAACACGCTGCAAGGCACCCATATTATAATAGCGCCCGGCAGAGCATTGGCCTGACCCTATTTTCATTTCTCTCAAATAAGGAGCGTGTGAGAACTGTGGCCTGACAGCTTTTGAGCTCTATTTTTGAGGCCGGCGTTAAAATCTGGGTGTTTCGTGAGTGCTGACAAACTGTTTTTTAGGATTAGGGTTAAGTTCAAGTTCAAGTTCAATTATATTTTTACACAATACATAAAACGTGATGAAATTCCCATCGCGTGGGTCCTCCTTGTCAAATTGTTTATTTACAGTCCCTTACTTAACATAAAAACATAAACAGCATGAGCAGCAAAACAACATTTACAGCCTCACACAACGTTCTTTCTTCCTGCCTCTCTGAAATCATTTGGGACCGTCGTGTAGCCACGCACCGGTGGTCTGTCATGGAATTGCTTCATGAATGCACCCAATTTAGCCTTTAACCCAGGAAGTGTGCCTGAAAGAGTAACCTCTCGAGGGAGTCTGTTCCATAGTTGAGGTGCCCTGAAGCTGAACGAGTTGTACAACTGACCTGCCCATTTGGAATCTGCCCAGTAAGGGTATTTCTGTGTCTTTGCCTGGACTCCTAACCGGCCAATCTGGAACTCCATTTGCACACAGTTGGGTACTAGCCCGTGATAGATTTTCCAAACGTGTATCATCTCATATCGTTGACGTCTTCTCTGGAGGGACATGAGATCCAGCGCCTCTAGACGCTGCCAATAGTCCAGCTCCTTCATCCCTTGGATCTTCCGGGTAAATGCCCGTTGAACGTTCTCTACTGCCTGGATGTCAGCGATTCTCGTTGGACACCACACCAAACAGCAGTATTCCAAAATGGGTCGAACCAACGCCTTATATAGGGTTAGTAGTACCTCACGGGATCTACTCCTGAATGCACAGAATATCCATCCTGCCATCATGTTAGCTCTCCTCACAATATCACCAATGTGATGAGTCCACGTACCATCCGCCGATAGCCAAACGCCCAAATCTTTTACATGCTGCTCTGGCTCCACCACAGTTCCTCCCGAAGTAACATAGGATAAGGTTTCTGCAGCGAAAGGCAGCTCTCTCAGGAGTTTAGATCTGCCTAGCGAGTAGTTTACCAGTTGAAATTTTTCCTCGTGAAGTCTCATATTATTAGTCAGAGACCACTGACTCACATTTCCCAAGTCCTTCTGGAGTTCTGCCTGGTCTAGCAATGTCCGTATTACCTGTATGAGCTTCGTGTCGTCTGCAAACGACAAAGCGTCAGCACTTGACAAAGACTCCTTCAAGTCGATTACGTAAAAGATGAACAAAATAGGGCCCAGCACGCTTCCCTGGATCACACTACTTAGGACCCACTCCCACCGCGACTGCTCCCCATCCACTAGCACTGCTTGCTTCCTATTTGTTAGGAATTCCTTGATCCAGGCAAGTAGCTTTCCTCGTACACCATATTTTTGTAGTTTTCTCAGTAGGACCCCAGTATCAACACGGTCAAACGCTTTCTGGAAGTCCAGATATAGCACATCAACTTCGTTGTTATCCGTTAGATGTTTGAGAACCCTGTCAATGTGTGCAAGCAGATGAGTCATTGTACTTCTCCCTTTTCTGAACCCATGTTGACCGTTACAATGTAGTTCTGCCCTCTCAAGGAACTCAGTCAGATGATTCCTGATAATTCTCTCAAATGTTTTCGAAAGATGAGACGTCAGTGATACTGGCCTATAGTTCCCTGGTGCTGAACGATCACCTTTCTTGAAAATGGGGCAGATGAACTGCTCCTTCATAACGGGTGGTATTGTACCAGATTCAAACGAGGACTGCCATATAATCCAGATGGGATAGGACAAGGTTCGACGGCAGTTCTTCAAGACTATGGACGGTATGTCACCAGGAGGGGCCGCTGAATTCGGTTTCAGTTCCTTTAGTGCCTGTTCAATGTCCGCCTTCGTGAAGCTGATGTCGCTTATTTCCGCTTCATTTTCCTCAATGTTCTCCACTGCCTTTTCCGGATCCACGTCCAGTGGGTTGCTAAACACTCTAACATACTGACTCTGTAGGAGTTCTGCTTTCTCCTTCGAGTTCGTAGTAAGCGAACCATCCTGCCTCTGGAGTGGAGCCACCGCTGATTTGACCTTGGATAGAGATTTAGCATGACTGTAGAAGAATTTAGGGTTCACTTTGATTGCGGAAGCAGCTCGTACTTCATCCCCCTGCTCCTTTTCTTTTACATGAGCTTTGACGGCGAGCGTTATTTTCCCGGCCAACTCCTCAATTTTGAGCTTCGTCGTGCCTTTTGCGTCTACCATTCTCTTGTTCAACTTTCTTCTCCTGCTACGAAGGTGCCGGAGTGTTTTGTCCTTCCGTTTACTTTTCCAACGTTTCAGCTCAGTGAAGATCTTACAGACCTGGAGGACCGTAAGTCTCACTACCTCTAAGAAGCTACCATCGGGGTCTTCCATTTCTGTACACAGTAGTTGAAGCTGATCCCAGTCCACCTCGTCAAAGGCAGAGTTTAGCCTATCAAAGTCAGCTTTTAAAAGATTAAGTTCTGCAAAGTCTGACATAACACGATCGTCCCTGGGGGGCTTCGCCGTGCAATTGTAGGTCAGGGTACATGTAACCATCTCATGATCAGAGATCCCGAGGTCCTCCCCCCTAGTTGAAAGGACATAATCGGGACGGTTGGTTAGCACCAGATCTAAGACGTTCTCTCCTCTGGTAGGAAAATTGACCATTTGGCTGAGAGAATTATCATCTACCAAGTTACCCATAATATTGTACAAGGGATGGTCAATATTTTCATACAACCCTCCTCTCCATTTCAGGAGTGGGAGATTAAAATCACCCATCAACCACAGGTCCGGAACTGTTTTTTCCCGGCTATGAGTATCAATAAAAGTCTGCAGTTTTTTCACCAGTCTCTGAAAAGCTGTTGCATCTGTACCAGCTCGATATATAACTGCCACTATTGAGTGGGTGTTGCCTATGTAGACGGCTGCCAGGTTGTTACTTGTGTCCGAATACTCCACTTGATCTGATATAGCGAGGCTAGAGTGGACATACAGGGCACATCCTCCTCCTATCCTGCCCTGCCTATCGCATCTCACCAGGTTATATCCGGAAATCTTCAGCTGGGCCTCCGCCATATACGCTCTCCACCAGGTTTCCGTTATGCCCAGGAAAGCCACCGGAGTGGTCTCGTCGTCCACCATGTCTCGTACCACCTCAAGTTTCCAGGTAGTCTCCGCGGATGGACAAAAACTCCTGGCATTTAGGACGTGAAACTTTGAAGTATGGGGTGTATTCCTGCTGTTCCCCAAGTTGTTTTCATATTTCCTCCCCCTAGCGGATCCACCACCTGAGTCTTGAACTCCAGTAACTGTAGGACCACCGATTGCTGTATTTCTGCCTTCATGACCTCCAGTGCTTTCAGTAAAAAATCCTTTGTTAGGGGCTCTTCCCTCTTCACTTCTGGTTTCTCTTTACGAGGTTCGGCATTTATCTTTTCCAGTGTCTCCAGGAGAAACTCCTTAGTTACTGGTCCTCCAACTTTTTCTGTCTCCAGCATTTTCCTCTGCCGCTTAGCTCTAAACGCCGTGTCTGCTGTGTCTCCTACCTGAGCAGAGGGTTTCCATGCCGTTGTCCGCTTTGTCCCTTCTGGTTTCCAGGGGTTCTGGGGTTCCTCTCTTGTCCTACTAGTGTGCAATAGGTGTGTCATTCTACACTGGTTGTCGTAGCACGCCCTTCTTGCATCGGAACCCTTACACAGGGGTGGATGATGAAACTTGCACTGCGCTCCCTTGATGCAGCCATAACGTTTGGAACCTCCATAGTTGCAGAATCTCTTGCAAAGTACCGGGTGAAGTTTTGGGCATGATTTTCCGTTCACCAATTGATCTCCTTTTCTGCCGTGTCTGCAATTTTTGCTAACTGCATACATTTCCGGAGTTAATGTCCAATGTTTTGTCCCCATCCTCTGTACCTTTCTTACTCGTATCTTCTTTTTTCTCTGTCGCCTTGTTGTCGTCAGCGTCGACCTTCTCCTCACCATCCTTCTCGGTGCCGACTGTCTTCTTATCCTCCGTCTCATTCGGGTCTTGGTTCTGCTCCTCCCTGTCAGTATTTTCCTCATTTTTCTTCCAGCAGCAAAAGCATAACCATACAGACCCAAGCCTGCTTCCCTCTACTGAGAACTTACATGCGTGTGCCCCTTGCCCACACAGAAAGCACCTCAATATGGGTTTTTTCCCAAGTTCGATCCTGTATTTTTCACCGCAGTCTTGACAGTCAATGGGAAACAACGTTTCTATCTGGAGAACTATCTTGTCCGCCAGCTCTCGCTTGTCTCGAGATTTCCCGTCCCGTCCCACTAGCGGTACTCCCAGAACCTTACATACCGGTTTCAGTTCATCGTTAGTTTTAACTTTCATCCGGCTAACGTTTTCCTCGTGGCTATCCTCAAACTCGTAAACTTCGACAGCTTTCGCACCCTTGGCACCAGCCGCTGTCCTCAAGTTCGCCAACACTGTCTCCACTATTCCTGCATCATCGGACATAGCTGCAAATGATTTGAGGGGGGGGGGGTGCCGCCTCAAATTAATTTGTTTAAAGTAGTGTTGAAAAGTTTGAAAGTTAAAGTAGGGTTAGGTTTAGGGTTGGGGTTTGGGTGGGGGTTAGGCCTTGACATTTCCTAACAGACAAATTTTGAATTAGCGAAAACGGTTGAGTGGTTCGGCAGTTATAGCCGTTTTAGTGAATTTTTGGCAGCTCGCACCTGTAAAGAGGCCACCAAACACCCAGATCATAACGGCGCTCTATTTTTAACCACCAAACCACTCAACCGTTTTGGCTATTTCAAATCTATGAATATGAATATGAATATGAATATGAACTTCACAATATAAGAACAAGAATTATTGCATTATGTATTCATAATGCTGTGTTTCCCTGCCCTACCGTTTCACATGTCAGTGACATTGTCACTGCCAACAGGATCAAGGCTTGGTCATAATGTAATGTGAGATGCATACGATCTAGCTGTCAGTATACTTCTCACATAGCTTAGAGTTAGCTAACTCCCAATCACATGATACTTGCTAACCAGCTTTTGACATTCCAACTTAACTACTTATCTAACATCTCACACTCGACTCGCAAGATGAAAATGTGTATGTAACACGCGAAACGCGCGGCAGAGCATTTCATGTTTTGTTGAGTGGCGCGCGCACACACGTCCATGAAACTGTGCCAATGAGGTGTTTGATGAAGGAGTAGCTCGTCACTGTGCGCGCGGCTCTAGTTGCTACACCGTTGCCCTCGCAACGAAAGTGTGACCAAAAAATGTCCCTCTACCGATTAGTTAGTATACCAAAATGTCGTTTTCGAATTCTAACCCTGCTATGCCTTTTTACAAAGTAAAAAGGCATCCGGGTGAATGCCTTCGGCATTCACCCGGGCAGGGAAAAAATATAGCTCAACCGTTTTGGCTATTTCAAATCTATGAATATGAATATGAATATGAATATGAACTTCACAATATAAGAAAAATATAGCTGATTGTCCTTGCCTCGGATAGTGCTCTACTCACCAGGAGGAGCTGTTTACAAATAAAAACAAGGAAGTTTAGTTCAACTGTTGAACTAAACTTCCTTGTTTTTATTTGTATAAGAAAAATATATAACTCTCCCGTCTCAAGCCCTGGCCCCAACCCAAACGGACCTCAGCCCTAACCCTTCTTAATTAGTCCAACAGCTCCAAACCCTAAACAACCGTGAGTACTGAGTCAGCACTGCTAACACTCTTGGCAAACGCCGCGGGATAAGGCAGCACTTTTCAACTGACACTCAAAACACCCAGATTTTAACGTTTTCCCTGTAAAAGTGAATCAAATATTTTTCAAATTTGTTATGAATAGCTATGATATGTAACGCGCGGAGTTTTAAAGAATGCTCAGCCTACGCGCGTGTTGATTTTGAGCGCGTGCTGAAAAAAGCCGTTATTTTTTTACGATCTGGGTGTTTCGCGCTCGGCGCTACCAAAAAGATGATTCTCTAAAGCGGCTCTAACCGCGGAACCACTCAACCGTTTTGGCTTATTCAAAGTTTATCTTATAGGGAATGTCAAGGCCTAACCCCAAACCAAACCCCGACCCTAACCCTAACCTTACTTTAGCTCTAACCCTAAAAAACCGTTTGTCAGCACTCACGAAACACCCAGATTTTAACAATTTTAAAATCTGGGTGCCTTCCATTGCATTGCTAACAATTCATCGATTCTAGCGGTCGAGACGGGTTAGGGCTGTTATTAGGGTCGGGTTAGGGTTTTGTTTGGGGCTATCGGTTAGTGCTATCGATTCTCTACCAGATACCGTTTAGTTTACTCAAATTGGCCATGTGGTTGCGTGGCTATAGCCGTTTGAAAAAGTCGGTCTTGAAAATACAAGTGTACTCTTTTTGCTAGTGCGCACCTGTAAGGCTATAAGCATACTGATCGTGATGATCATAATCAGGTCAGTGTGCGGACGTTTTGATGGTCACCATCAAAGGAGCGCACACACTGATGGTTATCATCATGATGGAGGCTTGATGCATCATGATGTTCTCAAACCATAGTGTGTTCACGTTTGATCATCATGAACCATAGTGTGCTCACGTTTGATCATCATAAACCATGCTCGACTTGCTGGAACTTGCCTTTTGATCATGATCATCATGACCAGTGTGCTCAGCATGATGATGCTATCTCCCGGGAGCTCCCCCTTGCCTAGTCGCGCGCTCTGAGAGGCTGTTGCATATCACGTGACCTGTACAACAGCCTCTCGCGCGCGCGAAGTCGTACCACGTGGTACATATCACATGACTACAGTGCAGCCCTCCACAAGAATAAGATCAAAACCTGCGCACACTAGGTGTTGATGATCATCATCCAACTTAAGAGACGGCTCCAGGGCCAGCTCTTACGTGATGATCATAATGTTCCGCACACTGTAGTTTTTTGCAGGTGATGATGATCAAAACCATGAGCACACTTCATCTTTTTAACTGATTATGATCATCACGATCAGTATGCTTATAGCCTAAACAGGCTGCAAGGCACCCAGATTATAATCGTGCCCGTGTTTGGCTCTTGAGGACAGTTTAGACTAAAGTCTAAAATTATCGTCTTTTCAAGAGGAACAAGATGGTATATACATTATACGGCAACCAAACTTTTCGAGCCTTTCAGACGGAAGCGCAACTCTGTGTTACGACACACACAAGCGACCTTGTATAAAACATTATTGGTGCGTGGTGTCCACGCTGGTGAAAAAGCAAATCTACACTGAAAACATGCTTTATGAGGAAAATTTTTCGGCTGATTTTTTCCCTGCCCGGGTGAATGCCGAAGGCATTCACCCGGATGCCTTTTTACTTTGTAAAAACGACATTTTGGTATACTAACTAATCGGTAGAGGGACCATTTTGGTCACACTTTCGTTGCGAGGGGCAACCTCGTGGCGCGCGCGATCTGACACTTGCGGAGTAACATGCATGCGCACAAACAATTGAAATTTTATGAGGGGCGCGCGGCTAAAAACTGTAACACGCGGCAAAATTTGTTTTATATCGGCCGCGCGTTTTGATTGGGGAAATGGAGAATTTGAAAAATCTGTTCTGCGTTTTGTTCAAAAATTCGAAAAACACAAATCCCCATTTTGCGGACAGTTGGGCGAGTTGAATGGCAAATCGAAGAGGGCAGGGAAACGTAGCATTATGGATACATAATGCAAATAATTCTTGTTTAACCCAAAAAACGTCTTTTTGAGGCGTTTTTTGGCAATATCTCTCGATCCAAAAGTCGTGCCATATTGCAAATAGCTACATATATTCCCGAGAGTGTACCAGTTAATCCACAACCGGTATTAGGACGATTAAATTTGATCCACCAATATATTGCCTGGCTAGACTCTGTTTCTCGCGCCTCACAAAGGAGGGTTAGAACATAACAACAAATATAGTGGTCGAAAAGTCTAAAATTGAAAGAATAAGATTTTACTTAGGTTTGGTAGGGATAATTTTTTGTTTTTCCAAAATAACTTATTCATTAGATCCATTGAAAAATCTTGAAATTTACCACTAATTTAAACGCTCTTCAATTTTATACTACATACGTGGAAAATGACTGAGGCGGATCGAAGCCTGCTGTGCAATTCGGGCCGTGATTTCTTTCCACATTCAGACCGACTTTAAATGTGGTTCACGACCCAAAACCAGTCCTGCCGCACACAATGGCTGCTTAAAATCACGTGCAACATGCTTTTTCTGCTTGCTAGGCTCCTAAAAGTACCTAATTTGATTCTCAGATGGGGTCTACGGCGTGAGACAGAACAGTACCGGTAACGCACATACCATTATTCAAATTGTTTTTTGGCAGCAGTCAGCACACGCCTGTAAACATGAGTGCAGTAGCCAGTAAGCGGGGCAGACCTGATCATTTCTGAGGTTCCTTATGACGTAGGATAACTTTGCCTATCTAGACCCCCTTTCGTGCGCTCAGCAGAAGTGCGTTTGGTCCGTCAGGCCAATGCCATGCTCTGACCACAGTTCTCCCGCTATGAGAATAGGGTCAGGCCAATGCTCTGACAGCGTTTGGTGAAACATACTTTCATGACTCAATTACGACACCTATTCATATTACATTTAATTGTTGCTGAGTGTAGAAAAGTTGATACGCATTAGGTCTTCTAATTACTGAGTCGAATAATAACTCAATACAACGAATAATTTTTGGACGACTTCGTCAGGATTACAGAAACATGTAAAATGTTTAACTTGGGGGGTAGAGAGAAACTCTTAATCAGGTGTTCATTGAACTGTTCAAGTTCTAATAACGTGGCCGTTACTACTAGCAGTGTGAAGCTGAATAAATCCTCCAATAATCGGCCACATTCTTCCATGGCTGTTTTATATGAGGCATAAACTCTGGCCACTGGCGCGTTATTTCAGATAACTTTCTCCCAGCCCGCCGCTGGGAGAAGTTAGCTGAAGTTTATCCGCCGCTGGCGGATAAACTGGTTTAAATCACGACGACGATCCCGAGGCGGAGCCGAGGGAGAGGCGGAGGGGTTTAAACCTATAACGTGCCAGTGGTCAGAGTTTATAGGTTATATACCCTGCTTTAGTTGTTTATTTCAAGTATTACACACCAACAAGAGAGAGAACACTAATCAAAACACACTAAGAGGACTGAGAAATAGTTAAAAACACCTCACAATTGAGTGTACACTGTTTGGTAACAGTTACTAAGCAGTTGCCAAGGAGAGAGAGAGTGAAAGAAATAGCCTGATAAGGGGCATGCCACACATAACACAGAGGAAGAGATAATGAGACAAAAGGGGAGATAAAGAGAGAGTAATTGACGGAATGTGTCCTTTCTTTCTCTCCAATGTAGTGTGTAAGTGTTGCACATAGTGTTCCCTCTGTATTTTAGTAAGAACTGATCATTTACACACACTTTGAATGTTACATAGGAGTTAAAAATAAATAACCTGCCAGTGGGAAATAATCTGCCGCTGGACTGGCTGTTTACTGAGAGCGCGCTAGTGGGACTTCTCGCCACTGGCGCATTATTTAAGTTAGCAGGGTATATATTTTGTTAAAAATTTAACTCCACTCTCCAGGTGGTCATAATTTTTCACTGACTCATGTTTGAAAGCTATCATTTAACAGTTGATTGCACTATATCTCGCTCTATCTCACTTATCACTCTTCTATCCCTTTCTCTCCCCCGCTCGATGAAAAATCTGGTGAGGCACTTGTAACCTTGTTATATGAAGATCGTATGCGAGTGTGTTTGTATGTGGACAACAGAGCTGGAATGAGAGTGTGATGCGTGCTCTCCCCTTTTCTCTCTCTATCTCTCTCTCTCACTTTCTCTCTCTCTCTCTCTCTCTCTCTCTCTCTCTCTCTCTCTCTCTCTCTCTCTCTCTCTCTCTCTCTCTCTCTCTCCTCTCACTCTCTCGACTCATAGAGTCCCTCTAATTCCCTGCTTTTACCTTTCTCTCCCTGCTCTCCACTCTAGCTCTCACCTTGTCTCTCACAGGCTCTTCCCCTCTCTTCTGCCCCCGGGGCCCAGCCCCCGGGAGCCGGAGAGGCGGGAGCCGCGACGCGCGGGGAGGGCGCGCGGGCCCAAAGGCCGCCGGAAGAACCCCGGGGGGGAAACCGGGCCCCCTTTTTTCTTTCTCTTAAGGCCGGTTAAAACCCCTTTTTTCCCCCCTTCCCTCCCCTTTCGGAAAAAGAGAAGGGGGGAAAAGCCAAAGAGAAAACGGGCCCCCCGGGGAAAGGGAGAGAGCGGGTTTTGGGCCCAGAGAGGGGAAGGCCCCCGAGATTATCGCCTTTTCTCTCTCCCTTCTCTTCCCTCTTCTTCTCTCTCTCTTCTTCCTCTCTCCTCCTTTTCCCCCCTTCCCTCTTCTTCTTTTCCCAACCCATCCTTTCCCAAATGTTTCCATTTCCCTCCCCCACTCCTCTCTCTCCCAAAAAGGGTTGTCACCTTATCTTTCCTTTTCCCCTTCCTTCTTTTTCCCAACGGGTTTTTTTCAATTTTTAAAAAACCCCATCCCCAACCCCCCTCCCTTTTCCCCCAAAAAATTTTTCCCAAAATTTAACCCTTTTTTCCCCCTTTTCCCCTCCCGTGGTGAAGTTTGTTCCTCTGTATACCTTCCAAATTGCTAATATGCTCATCTGGATTGAGTGAGTTTTTGTGGTAAAGACATGCTCATTCATGTCCATTGAGCAACTAATTCATCATCGAACATGACACATGTTGTCACACATGTTTAATCAAGGGAATAGAACGTGCCAATAATACGCGTAGCTGGCCAGAGAGGGATATATAGAGAAGGAGATGGAGAGAGAAAAAGAGAGGGATAAAGACAGAGGGAGAGGGAATTCTGTGTGTGTCACATGTGTATTATAATGTTTGACAAGTCTGAAAGACAAAAGTTTGACTAATGTAATCTCCTAGTAATTACTTTGCCTGACAAATTATGTGTCTGTATGATTACAGTGAATGTCAGACTGGTCAGGGAGTCTTGCGGTTGAATAATATTACATTTATTGAGGGTGTGACAAGATGTCTTAGAGGTGTGACTTGCGTGTACGTTTAATAGTGTGATGAATATCTGTGTGCCAGTATGTGTGACTAGCATGTGTGTGTGATTGCAGGTGTGTGTGAGGGGTGTGATGATGAGGAGGACCTCTCCACTACTGCAGCTCTACCTCCTGAAGGGGAGGAGGAACAGTCCCAAACACAACAACAAGAGCAGCCCGAACAACAAGAAGCAGTAGAGGAGCAGCCCCAGAAAGAAGAAGAGGATGAGGCTGATATTGTAGCTGCTGAGGAAGGGAAGGAGGCTGCAGTTAGTGATCAGGAGCCCGTTGCAGGTGATTTGTGTGTGATTTAGATAGCCTGACTGTGCGTGATTTGAAATGATTTCATGTGTGATTCAAAGACTGTATACGAGAGTTTTATTGTTGGAGTATTGAGACCTGTTCTGGGATGGTAGCCGTGCTAAAATTTTAGACAAACTTGAGCTATTGACCGCTAGATATGGGTTAATCAACGTGCATTATAGGAGTAGTTGGTGGTCTATCTTACTACAAGCCTAAATCTCCTCTGATAAGTCTCATTTTCAGAATTGGATATATACCCCTATCTCTCTCCCTACCATGCCTCCCTCCTCTATCATTCTCTCTCACATTCCCTTCCCTGACTCTCTCTCACACATTCCCTCCACAGAAGCATCCACATCAGAGCCGGAAGAGACTGCCGTAAGTGGAGCGGGGAGCGATGCCGGTACCCCATCAAATAATGGTACAATTCTTATAATAACCATTCACATATTATTATTTCTATACAAATTAAAAACAACGGAAGTTTTATTTTTCTATATTATTCTCTCTTATCTATTATTACTTATTATTATATGTCTTATTCTCTGCCAACCATTGGTTTATTGACCATTAATGGATGCCTCTATCGTTCTCTCCAACTCTGAGAGTCTCATATGATTTGACATTCCCTGAAACTGAATACACGTTATTGTACCGTAATACACTATCTGACAGATACAGCGGATTATTATACATTCAATACATGTAAATCTGATCCCCTCCCTCTCTGTCAGGAAAACTCAGGTTGGCACTTTCCTATGACACTGACTCCCTAATTGTGTCCAGTAAGTAGTAGCGAGATGGAACGCGCGATGGCCTCAAGATAAGGTTGAGCGCGCGGGCCATGGGCAGTGAAAGGTAATGGTAGCGCGCAGCACCAATTCCCGCGGGAGCAGCTCGATTATTCTCTCTCCTTAGTTAGTGTAACAATCTCTCTTTTGCGATCTCACCTTTATTTTCGAGTATAACGGGCTTTTGTTTCAGTTCTAGAGGCGTCTGAAGTGACGGTTCCCACTGACGATTCCTCCTGCAATCCATATGTTAAGGTATCTATAGCCACCTATAATGCGAACCTGTCCTGTGGGCAGTTCCTGATGGTGGGGGAGGGGAGGGTGGGCTATTCTCCTAGTGCCGGCGATATCGCTTTGCGATAGTCCCATGTGGGCTTGCCGTTGGCAAGCCCAGGCACTCCGTAGATAGAGAGAAGGTATCTTGAACTATCACACTCCTTATCACACTGGTGACCTGGAATCTCCCAGTTCCCACCATCGTCCATATATCACACCTTGAACTTACTCAATATCATCACTCAATGCTACCACAAATCACGTGAGTTCATGCAACACATAAAATTAAAATCGAAAGCCAAACTGGCCTAATTTTGATTAACCAAAACCAAATGAAAAGCTGATCTATCTGTTCAATTCAGTTGTCTATCATCCCGGAGGGTAAGACGAAGATGGATCACCAAACTAAAGTGGTCCCTGGGACAAGGGACCCTGCTTTTCGGGAAACATTCTTAGTGTAAGTATATTTAGCATGAGTTCCTAAAATGGGGAGGAAGCCTTTCTTGCGCAACTGCAGAGTGTGACTCATTCTAGCGAGATAGCTTGCGACAGATGCTAACCTTCTGAATCATACTTCATACACACACCGATCCCCCCCCCTCAGACTTCCCCCCCCCCTTGTTGAGTAAGGGGTTTTCCACCTCTTACTCACCAACCCCCCCCCCCCCCCCTCATACTCACCCCCCCCCCCCCACAGGAAGATAGAGGAAGATGAGACTGCTCACCGGCTGTTGATCGCTCTTTGGAACCAGGGTGATGTCGAGTAAGTTATCAGTAGAGTTATCAGTAAATACAGTTGTATTATTTCTTAATTCTTTGTAATATATCAGTATCTTTGTAATAAATCAGTAGAGTTAAATCGTTTCTTTTAATTCAAGGAAACTATTATATCATGAGCTTGTGAAACTAATTTACGTCCCTTCTCTGATCTCTCTTTTCCCAGGGACTATTTTATCGGTGGTTTGTCATTTTCAATCGAGGAGTACGCCAAACCAAACATGGTAATATTCATTTAGGTTCATGTATAGGTTCATTGATACATTAGTTTACAGCTAGAGAGAGAGGGAGAGAAAATCAATTTCTGTTAGAAACTCAATCAATTTCTATTAGTCCCTAAAAGAGTTTTCTAGAACGATCTAAAATATAGTCTACTGGGGATTACTGATATGGCACATTTCCCATGGGAATTGTCTCAAGTCATGCTCCACCAGAAACCATTCAAGTATTTGATATGATGATTTGTCTAGTTATCACGTCTGCTTCTAAAAGTCAAAAGTTTTTGGAATAAACCAGAACTGGTTAATAAATTATCGTAAATTATTTAACATATTCAATCCACTGATTAAGTTAGAAACCATGGTAACCACCCCTAGAAACCATGGCAACCACCCCTAGAAATCATGGTAACCATCCCTAGAAACCATGGCAACCATCCCTAGAAACCATGGCAACCACCCCTAGAAACCATGGCAACCACCCCTAGAAACCATGGCAACCACTCCTAGAAACCATGGCAACCACCCCTAGAAACCATGGCAACCATCCCTAGAAACCATGGCAACCACCCCTAGAAACCATGACAACCACCCCTAGAAACCATGGCAACCATCCCTAGAAACCATAACAACCACCCCTAGAAACCATGACAACCAACTCTATTTTTCAGTCTGTCAATGGGTGGTATTTCCTGTTGGAGGAGAGTAGCTCCGCTGAAACTAATAGTCGGTGTGACGTACCTGTAAAAAGTCACGGTGAGTAATCAGTTATTGCTATCCGAACCAGGTCGCGATGATAAGGTCACGTAGTATATGATGATATCAAAATGGGAAACACATTACTTTCTCTCTCCATATCCCATCTCTTCTTCCCCTCCATACCCCATCCCCCTTCTCCATTTGTAAGAACCAAATCAATATCCCCTCCTTTCCCTAGTTGTAAGTACCAAATCAATACCCCCTCCCTTCTCCAGTTGTAAGTACCAAATCAATATCCCCCTCCCTTCCCCAGTTGTAAGTACCAAATCAATACCCCCTCCCTTCTCCAGTTGTAAGTACCAAATCAATATCCCCCTCCCTTCCCCAGTTGTAAGTACCAAATCAATATCCCCTCCTTCCCTTCCCCAGTTGTAAGTACCAAATCAATATCCCCTCCTTCCCTTCCCCAGTTGTAAGTACCAAATCAATATCCCCTCCATACCCCATCCCCAGTTGTTAGTACCAAATCAATATCCCCCTCCCTTCTCCAGTTGTAAGTACCAAATCAATATCCCCTCCTTCCCCAGTTGTAAGTACCAAATCAATATCCCCCTCCCTTCCCCAGTTGTAAGTACCAAATCAATATCCCCTCCTTCCCTTCCCCAGTTGTAAGTACCAAATCAATATCCCCTCCTTCCCTTCCCCAGTTGTAAGTACCAAATCAATATCCCCTCCTTCCCTTCCCCAGTTGTAAGTACCAAATCAATATCCCCTCCATACCCCATCCCCAGTTGTAAGTACCAAATCAATATCCCTCCCTTCTCCAGTTGTAAGTACCAAATCAATATGCCTCCCTTCCCCAGTTGTAAGTACCAAATCAATATCCCCTCCATACCCCATCCCCAGTTGTTAGTACCAAATCAATATCCCCTCCTTCCCCAGTTGTAAGTACCAAATCAATATCCCCTCCTTCCCTTCTCCAGTTGTAAGTACCAAATCAATATCCCCTCCTTCCCTTCCCCAGTTGTAAGTACCAAATCAATATCCCCTCCTTCCCCAGTTGTAAGTACCAAATCAATACCCCCTCCTTTCCCCAGTTGTAAGTACCAAATCAATATCCCCTCCTTCCCCAGTTGTAAGTACCAAATCAATATCCCCTCCATACCCCATCCCCAGTTGTAAGTACCAAATCAATATCCCCTCCTTCCCCAGTTGTAAGTACCAAATCAATATCCCCTCCTTCCCTTCCCCAGTTGTAAGTACCAAATCAATATCCCCTCCATACCCCATCCCCAGTTGTAAGTACCAAATCAATATCCCCTCCTTCCCCAGTTGTAAGTACCAAATCAATATCCCCTCCCTTCCCCAGTTGTAAGTACCAAATCAATATCCCCTCCTTTCCCCAGTTGTAAGTACTAAATCAATATCCCCTCCCTTCCCCAGTTGTAAGTACCAAATCAATATCCCCTCCTTTCCCCAGTTGTAAGTACTAAATCAATATCCCCTCCTTTCCCCAGTTGTAAGTACCAAATCAATATCCCCTCCATACCCCAGTTGTAAGTACCAAATCAATATCCCTTCCCTTCCCCAGTTGTAAGTACCAAATCAATATCCCCTCCTTCCCCAGTTGTAAGTACCAAATCAATATCCCCTCCTTCCCCAGTTGTAAGTACCAAATCAATATCCCCTCCTTCCCCAGTTGTAAGTACCAAATCAATATCCCCTCCTTCCCCAGTTGTAAGTACCAAATCAATATCCCCTCCATACCCCATCCCCAGTTGTAAGTACCAAATCAATATCCCCTCCCTTCCCCAGTTGTAAGTACCAAATCAATATCCCCTCCCTTCCCCAGTTGTAAGTACCAAATCAATATCCCCCTCCCTTCCCCAGTTGTAAGTACCAAATCAATATCCCTGGCGGCTGATAAAAGAACGGTGAAAATACAAAGAAACAACAAGGGTCTTGGATTTGCAGTGGTGAATGATCGGCCTGTACTGGTGACGAGCGTTGAAAACGGTGGTCCTGCCGCCTCTGGGGGCCTTCTGAAGGGTGATATGATCCTCTCTGTCAATGGGAAAGAGGTAAGGTGCAGTTGAAAGAATCTGCTGGCAACTACAACTGTTCTTCTACCTTGTTTTGTTCGAACCCTTTTTATTTTATCCCGTCGCGGGGAGCAGTCAGAGAGGGTCGAGCGAGACAACTTCATCCTCGATCTATGAACACTTATTATTATTAACCCCTACTCAGGTAAGCGAGTTATCCTGTGCTTATGTCAGCAAGTTGTTACGGCAGTGCGGGGAGTCTGTAGAAATGGTACGTACAATATTGTTATATTGGTTGCTAGGGCCTGTTCTATTGGTTGCTAGGGTTGCTGTTCTATTAGTTGCTATGGATTGCTAAAGTGGTAACCCAGGCTACAACTCCCTCTCCCTCAGATTGTTCAACAAGCGCCCCGGGACATGCTCAGTAACCCCTGCTTCTCTTCTGATCTTGTGAACGGTGCCAAAGACCGGGATCACAACACCTTACCCCCCGTTGTTCTGGATTGGGAGACCCTCCCGCCTTTAGAGCAGAAGAGACAGCAGGCAATCCAGGATTTGATACGAAGTGAGGATAACTATCTAACGGACCTTAAATTTGGTATTGAGGTACGTTGCAAGGGAAACTATTGATTAGCAGTATGACAGTTGGACCCCGATTTACCGGGATCCTCGAGGGACATGGTTTTGCCTGGTATATTGGGGTGAAATACCGTTTATTTCCTATATCGGGGGCAGTTTATCCTTCCGGTAAATCGGGGTTCCGGTAGATCGGGATCTGACTGTAGCTAGTTTTGGTAGAAGGTTCTAGAACTTATGATAGATCATAACTTGTTGTGTTGTGGTTTGTGTCATAGGGCTATTTCGGGGCTTTCGTGTAGTATCAGACCTAAATATACACACTTACGTGTTGAAGTATGATGACATTTGAGTGTATATTTCCTCCACGTGATGTATATGAATAGTCACTCGTAGGTTTTTTGGGCTTTGTAATGAGATGCTGAGTAGTCTACGGGAGATCAAAATACAAAACACCCGTGACTTTTGATCGTGATTCTATTCATGCGGTAACTTATAGATATATCCCTAATCACACACCTTGAGAAAGATCATTTCCCGAAATCGTTTGTAATATGTGTTTTCCATGCTTCCAAACTCTTCAGAGGTATCTCATGCCGTTAAAGGGCAAGGAATTCTTTACCGAGGACAAACACGAAAAGCTGTTCAACAATTTGAAAGAGGTACGTGCGGGTTACTCAACAACTTGGTGACGCAGTCACCCTTATAACTGAGGCCGCGCATAGCGCGGCAAAACGAGGCCCGCCACGGTGTCCCTTAAGGAGGTGAAACCTCGGCTAGAATAAGTTTTTTGGAGACCGGACCTAGGTTACGTATTTTTGACCGAGGAATCCGAAAAACATAAAATTAAAATCGAAAACGTAGCGGTTTTTGCGTAAAACGGCAAAAACTATCATTTTTCAGCGATTTTCGACTTTTTACGCTTTCTAGAGATTTAAAAATATTTCCTTACAAGATATGATCTTGTGCTTCTAGACTAATAAAATACAATCGATTTGCTACAAATTGGTCCCGGGTTTGTGTGATTTGGTCAAAAGCTCTCTTTACTGTGGCCCATCAAAGATGGCCACTCTGCAAATATGTATTTGGCTCCTGTGGCTGCAGATGTAAACCAAAAGAAGATTTATTATACACTAAAATTTGCGTCTTCTCAAGGCGAACAACCTGGTTTTTACGTCATTCCATTTCATGCAGGCGTTGAGGAGTTACAGCTGAAAAACTGGTACAGTGGATTTTGGAAATACCCCTACTTCAACAAACCCTAATCCAGATAAGATTTCGAAAAATATACATCTGCATACATGAAAATGAAGCTCAGGCAAATGCCAACGTGATGCAAAAAACGGGAAGTGTCTAACTTATTTCGTTTAGAAGCTATAGCCAAAGTAAAAGTGCTTATATTTGCCTTGAAAACACCCTCTAAAAGCCCTGAAAAACAGCAAATCTGTCTAAAAATGCAATACGAATAAAATGTCACCTCCAGTGCACCAAGTTAGCCCCCTGTGGACAGAATTTGTTTGAAATTGTCAGAAATTGTCTAAAAGTATGGTTTTTAGAGGGTGTTTTCAAGGCAAATATAAGCACTTTTACTTTGGCTATAGCTTCTAAACGAAATAAGTTAGACACTTCCCGTTTTTTGCATCACGTTGGCATTTGCCTGAGCTTCATTTTCATGTATGCAGATGTATATTTTTCGAAATCTTATCTGGATTAGGGTTTGTTGAAGTAGGGGTATTTCCAAAATCCACTGTACCAGTTTTTCAGCTGTAACTCCTCAACGCCTGCATGAAATGGAATGACGTAAAAACCAGGTTGTTCGCCTTGAGAAGACGCAAATTTTAGTGTATAATAAATCTTCTTTTGGTTTACATCTGCAGCCACAGGAGCCAAATACATATTTGCAGAGTGGCCATCTTTGATGGGCCACAGTAAAGAGAGCTTTTGACCAAATCACACAAACCCGGGACCAATTTGTAGCAAATCGATTGTATTTTATTAGTCTAGAAGCACAAGATCATATCTTGTAAGGAAATATTTTTTAAATCTCTAGAAAGCGTAAAAAGTCGAAAATCGCTGAAAAATGATAGTTTTTGCCGTTTTACGCAAAAACCGCTACGTTTTCGATTTTAATTTTATGATTTAATTTTATGATTCCTCGGTCAAAAATACGTAACCTAGGTCCGGTCTCCAAAAAACTTATTCTAGCCGAGGTTTCACCTCCTTAAGGGACACCGTGCCGCGAAGCACTGAAGCAGGCCGAGTTGTAACGAGTGAGGTGACTGCGCCACCAACTCAACAACGAGCTATGGTGCATGCCTCGTTGAATAAAACCCTTAGAATAAGAACGAATGTGATCAGTGATATACCACGTGACTTAGTTGTGTACATGACGATATCATTTAAAAAGTCAATTAGACAAGTCTGTGATACATGTTTCAGCACCTAATTGTTTAAACATCTAAAAAGTGTTTACACTGTGCAACACTATGGACCTGATTACACGTGATTTAGGTGTGTGACATAACCCGGAAAACCCTGAAAAGTCTGACGATTGGTAGAGTTCCTCTCATCAACACTTCCCCCTCACTTCCCTACTACATCTACAGTATAGGGGAGGTGTATCGCGAAAATGTGAGTGTTCCCAAAATATACTGCTCTTTTCACCCCTCTCCAACCCCTCTTTGACCCCCCTCCACCACCCCATTTCACCCCTCTCTAAACCCCTCTAACCCCTTTTTTCAACCCTCTCTGACCCCCTGAAATCTCTCTAACTCCCCTCTCCACCCTCCTTAACCCCCACCACCCCAGAGCCAGGAGATGGTGACTCAATACGAGCAGTACCTGAACGGCAGGAAGGTGGCCCACCAAGAGTACAGCCGCATGCAGAACATTCAGGAAGCCATGGTATTCCTCCAGGAGGCCCCGGCACTACCCGATCTGTGCAACATCCTCCAGCAACCCCGGGAGCACATGGGCAGTTTACCATGTCTGTTACAAGGGGTGCTCAGTGCCACGCCCCTTCACCATCCCGATCAGGCTCACCTTGGACATGTCATACAGAGTGAGTTATAGTAGATGGGATGGGATACAGAGTGAGTAGTAGATGAGATACAGTTGTAGCTGTGACAAGGTGACAAACCTCCATATCTTGGAGTTAAAATGGAGATAAAATATCCTAATTCCCTCTCCCCCTCCTCAGTATTGTCTGCCCTGTCCCGTACCTCGCCAAGTAAGAAGAAATCAGAGGCCAGGAAGATGGCTGATATCCAGGAGAGACTCATCTTCTCCTCCTCCGTCAAGGTAGTGAACCGGGTTTACTAATCATGTGGGTTAGTTTCGCAGTATATCTGCCAGGAACCGACCGAATTAAGTAAACAGCCAATCAGAACTCCTTATTTAGGTCACGTGACTGGTTATCAGCCAATCAGGGACCATTATTTCCTGATTCGGTCGGTTCCTGAATTATCTGCCTGTCTGTCTCTCATGTGACATGTCTGTCTGTCTGATAGTCTCGCAAGAACAAGGTTTGGGATGGCGAAATAGTATTTTACCTAACATCCTTCTTTCAGCCGTTCCCGATAAAAGAGGGGGACAGGGTCCTGGTGCACGAGGGAAGTTTGTACAAGTTGGATAAGAAGAAGAAACATAAGGTGAGAGAGACAAAATAACTTGTATCTCTACCATCTCCCCCATAACTAACAATATCTCCTTGCCACCTTTGTTTATATCGGCTCTAGATACAAGAAGATCTTCCCACTCCATTTAAGAAGCACCTCCCTTTCTCTGCAGGTGTATGCGATGTTATTCAGCGACCTGTTGCTCCTCACTAAAGAGGTGGGACAACACCTCAAGGTCGTCCAGGACCCAATGTTCCTATCACAGATCATGATCCAGGATTTCAATTGTGATGATGGCACTGAGTTTCACATCACTGTTGTCGCCACACTGGTGAGTTACTTTGTTGAATCAACCCCCTACTGCATTCTTCCCTCCAACCAATGCCAAAACCAGGACACATGACCCTCTCAAGTGATCTTCCTGGTCCTACATCCTCTCCATCCATCCTCTCCTGCCCCCTCTCATGCTGCAGTGATTAATAAACTATCCCCCTCCTCCCTCTCTCAATACCCCTACCCTCCCCGAATCTTGTCACACTATCCCCATCCCTCAGCCGAACGAAGGTGATAAGGTGATGCATGGTGACACCTACGTACTCCGGGGTAAGACAGCAGAGTCTAAAGACGTGTGGAAGAACGTGATACGAGAACGGGCCACTGGTGTCGATAGACTGCGACGGAGGGAAAACATGAATGTGAGTACAGTTAGATATATTTGATTTATTAATTTCATTGAAATTGACACACTGAACTCTCTACAAATTTTGGAAGCTAAAAATTAAAAATGGGAAGAAAAATTAAAATACGATGAAAACCCATTCAGTATCGGTAAGAGTCTGGTTTGAAGGGGCCCTGAATTGGGACTCCTATAAACTCAGCCTGCTCTACTGTTAGTGTCTCTAACTTTACACCCAAGTGATCCAAATGACTCCTTGCAACCTGAGGATAAATACATTATTTGAAAAATTAGAATTTATAGAATTACGAGTAAATTTCATCCCTAGTGGGCAGTGGCGTATCACTGCGCTGGCAAGCGCAAAGGTGACCCCATCCATCCCCCGAAAAAAATTTCCCCCAAAAACGGCCCGCTTGCTCACAGCGTATATATAGTTATTTCATACTTTTAGCCCATTTTGGAACATTTTGACATGCCATAACTCCCGAACCGGAAGAGCTAGGGAGCTGAAATTTTGTACTTAGAAGCTTCTTGTAGATCTCTATCGATGGTAAAAATTTCAAGTGGCTAGCTCTTTTTGTTCAAAAGTTATAACACCACCCCCAAAACAGAAAATTCAGTGTGGGGATAACTAGGTTGATACATATATACATATATCACTGCGCTGGCAAGCGCAAAGGTGGCCCCATCCATCCCCCAAAAAAAATTCCCCCCAAAAACGGCCCGCTTGCTCACAGCGTATATATACTTATTTCATACTTTTAGCCCATTTTGGCACTTTTTGACACGCCATAACTCCGAAACCGGATGAGCTAGGAAGCTGAAATTTTGTACTCAGAAGCTTCTTGTAGACATCTATCGATGGTAAAAATTTCAAGTGGCTAGCTCATTTTGTTCAAAAGTTATAACACCACCCCCAAAACAGAAAATTCAGTGTGGGGATAACTAGGTTGATAGATAGATAGATGTATAGACGCTTTATTACGGTAGGCGGTAAATGTTAACCAGATCTGAGAGAAAACGTACGTGCAAAACCACATTTTTGTCCATAACTCAGTCATTTCTTGACCAATTTGCAAAATCTTGGGCGCGTTGGAAAGAGGACATTGAGCTCTTTCAAATGAGCCCAATAAAACTAAAATCGGCGCAAAATGTGCGGCGTCATGGCGCAAAATGCACGTTTTCGCCACCACGCCGCGCAATTTGCGCCAATTTTCATTTTCTTGAGCTCATTTGAGAGATCTCAATGTCCTCTTTCCAATGAGCCAAAGATTTTGCAAATTGGTCAAGAAATGGCTGAGTTATGGGCAAAAACGTGCGAAATTCTCACAGATCTGGTTAACATTTACCGCCTACCCTTTATTACCTTCCGTTTGGTCCCAGTTTGAGACGAACCAGACATCGTACGACCTTAAACCAAGCGGCATTCGACAGATAATTGTCTCGTGCATGTACCCATCTGGGTGGCACCTCTCCATCTTACCTATGACGCGCGCAATGACGTCATGAGTGACGTCATTGCGCGAGACCGACTAACTTTTTTCAAACGCCTCTAGCACCCTGAAGACGTGTTCCGATTTCTGATTTGACTAAAAATCGTTACCGGCAAATTTTCTGAACTTTCAGTTACTATATTGCGAATTTTCGTAGCTCATCATTTTGAGCCCTTAAATCGCGTCGGAAGTCAAAAATTTGACGAAAAATGCAGTAAAATGAACGTTTTTCGAGCAAAAACTCCCTTTCCTGACCACTGTGGTCAATGATACTTTACAAGCTCCTTCAGGGTATTCATTTAAAATATATTGTGATGTAATTACGTTGTTACGACGTCACTTATTACGTCAGATGACGTCATAATGACGTCAAAATTACGATTTTCACAGAAATTCGTCTCGTTTCTCATATAACTACGGTGGCAGATTCCGGCCAAGAGTTTTTTCAATCAAGTGAAATATTTTTGTTTGAAGTTTTATAAAAATTTTATTTCAAAATAAAAATAAACATGTCGTTAAAATTATTGGCCGGAATCTGCCACGCGAGTGGCAGATTCCGGCCAAGATTCTCAAAAAACCTTGGCCAGAATCTGCCACACACGTGGCAGATTCTGGCCAACCAACTAAAACTTGTTTATATCAAAGCGAAAACCACTGTATCCGACTAATTTTGATACGCTGAATCACGTAAGATACTTTTCCAATCCCTCAGAGGTCGGGAAAGTGTCATAACTGACCATAATTGGGTCTAATTGACCCCACTTACAACTTTTCACCTTAAAACGATAGACGCTTATGTGAAGGCACTTTTCCGACTAATTTTGATACGCTGAATCACGTAAACAACTTTTCCAAGTCCTCAGAGATCGGCAAAGTGCCCTAATTGAGCAATTAAGGCTAATTAGACCCAATTATACCCAATTAAGGCATTTTCCCGACCTCGGAGGACTTGGAAAAGTTGCTTACGTGATTCAGCGTATCAAAATTAGTCGGAAAAGTGCCTTCACATAAGCGTCTATCGTTTTAAGGTAAAAAGTTGTAAGTGGGATCAATTAGACCCAATTATGGTCAATTATGACACTTTTCCTACCTCTGAGGGATCGGAAAAGTATCTTACGTGATTCAGCGTATCAAAATTAGTCGGATACAGTGGTTTTCGCTTTGATATAAACAAGTTTTAGTTGGTTGGCCAGAATCTGCCACGTGTGTGGCAGATTCTGGCCAAGGTTTTTTGAGAATCTTGGCCGGAATCTGCCACCCGCGTGGCAGATTCCGGCCAATAATTTTAACGACATGTTTATTTTTATTTTGAAATAAAATTTTTATAAAACTTCAAACAAAAATATTTCACTTGATTGAAAAAACACTTGGCCGGAATCTGCCACCGTATCACTGCGCTGGCAAGCGCAAAGGTGACCCCATCCATCCCCCGAAAAAAATTTCCCCCAAATACGGCCCGCTTGCTCACAGCGTATATATAGTTATTTCATACTTTCAGCCCATTTTGGCACTTTTTGACATGTCATAACTCCCGAACCGGAAGAGCTAGGAAGCTGAAATTTTGTACTTAGAAGCTTCTTGTAGACCTCTATCGATGGTAAAAATTTCAAGTGGCTAGCTCTTTTTGTTCAAAAGTTATAACACCACCCCCAAAACAGAAAATTCAGTGTGGGGATAACTAGGTTGATACATAGATAGATAGATAGATAGATGTATAGACGCTTTGTTACCTTCCGTTTGGTCCCAGTTTGAGACGAACCAGACATCGTACGACCTTAAACCAAGCGGCATTCGACAGATAATTGTCTCGTGCATGTACCCATCTGGGTGGCGACTCTCCATCTTACCTATGACGCGTGCAATGACGTCACGAGTGACGTCATTGCGCGAGACCGACTAACTTTTTTCAAACGCCTCTAGCACCCTGAAAAACCCTGAAAAACCCTAAAAACGATTTTAACAGAAATTCGTCTCGTTTCTCATATACCGCATCATTTCGACAATATTACATCATGAAATAATGTCATGCTGCGATTAGAAACCAAAAAGGGACCTAAATTAAGCCAAAAACTAATTGAAATTAGTTGGCGGGAAAGGTGACCCACTTACACCTTTGCCTGCTGCCGGGATCAGGATGGAATAAGACAGTGCACTCACTCTCTCTCACTCTATCACAGTCTTTCACTGCAGTGAAAGACTGTGATATAGGGGGAGGGGGTGAGAGAGAGAGAGAATGTGTGTGGAGAGAGAGATTTAGGAGAGAGAGAGAGAAAAGAGAAGAGAGCAGGGGAAGGAAAAGGGCAAGAGATAAAAAGGGGAAGGGGAGAGAAACCCCGGGGCCCCCGATTGGGGCCCCCAAAAACCCCCCCCCCTTTTCCCGGTTTCTCTTTTTTCCCCTCCCCCGCCCCTTCTTCCCTCTCCCCGGCCGTTTGTTTCTCTCCCCCTCTCTCTCTCTTTTCCCCGCTCCTCTTGTCTTCTCCCTTTCTCCTTTTCTTGTTTTTTTGGACCCCCTTTCTCCCCCGCCCGGTTTTTTTCCCCTCTCCCCCTCTTTTCGTCCGGGGATTCTTGGGTTCGTGTTCCCCTCCCGGCCCCCTTTTGGGGTTTCCCCTTTCCCCCCCTCCCTTTCCCAATTTTTTTTGGTTTAATATAACCCCCTCATTTTGCCCCTTTTTCCATCAGAAAAATGTCAACGACATTAAAAAAAAAGGGCCAAAATTAACCAAAAAACCCAATTGGGAATTATTTTGGGGGGGAAGGGGGCCCACTTACCCCTTTTGGCCTGAGGGCCGGGGTTTTTTTTTTTAAAAGGGATCCGGGATATAAGAGGTGGTGAATAGAGAAAAAAAAGGGGTGAGAGAGAGTTGAAAACCCGACTAAACGTGAAAGATCAATGACATTTCGTGGTCCCCCCGGTAGCACAAAGGTGTAAGGGGGCCCACCTTTCCCCCGCCAACAAATTCCCAAATTATTTTTTGGCTTAAAAAATTTAGATGTTAAACCTTTGTTACCCCCCTTTGGGGGGGGGGCCCCCCGTTTGAGACAAACCAAAACTCGAACGCCCCTTAAACCCAAGGGGCTTCGACAAGATATTGTTTTCTTCCATGTACCCATCTGGGTGGCGACTCTCCATCTGACCTACGACGCGCGCAATGACGTCACGAGTGACGTCATTGCGCGAGACCGACTAACTTTTTTCAAACGCCTCTAGCACCCTGAAGACGTGTGTTCCCGATTTCTGATTTGACGAAAAATCGTTACCGGCAAATCGTCTGAACTTTCAGATACTATATAGCGAATTTTCGTAGCTTATCATTTTGAGCCCTTAATCGCGTCGGAAGTCAAAAATTTGACGAAAAAATCAGTAAATTGAAAGTTTTTTCGAGCAAAAACTCCCTTTCCTGACCACTGTGGTCAATAAAACTTTACAAGCTCCTTTGGGGTATTGATTAAAAATATATCGTGATGCAATTACGTCGTTACGACGTCACTAATCACGTCGAATGACGTCATTATGACGTCTAAAATACGATTTTCACAGAAATTCGTCTCGTTTCTCATATAACGCATCATTTCGACAATATTACATCATGGAATAATGTCATGCTGCGATTAGAAACCAAAAAGGGACCTAAATTAAGCCAAAAACTAATTGAAATTAGTTGGCGGGAAAGGTGACCCACTTACACCTTTGCCTGCTGCCGGGATCAGGGATTATAAGAGGTGAAAATAATGGAATAAGACAGTGAATGAGAGTGTGATAGAGTGAGAGAGAGAGAGAGAGAGAGAGAGAGAGAGAGAGAGAGAGAGAGAGAGAGAGAGAGAGAGAGAGAGAGAGAGAGAGAGAGAGAGAGAGAGAGCGAGAGAGAGACAGGGAGGAGAGAGAGGGATAGAACGAACAGGAATAAGTTGCCCTCGAAAAATGAGAGATTGAGATACCGAGGGATAGAATGAGAGTTCGTGGTGATACCCGGCAGTAGCAAAAGGTGTAAGTGGGTCACCTTTCCCACCAACTAATTTCAATTAGTTTTTGGCTTAATATAATATATATATATATTATATATCCCCCATCGATAGGCCCATGGGTAAAACAAACTCGCGATGATTACGAAACTGACTTACACCACTCGAAACAAACAAACAAACAATATACAGTTCTACCTGTTCATCTAATGCCCTGGGCAGCAAGTGTAGACCAGGAGGGTAGGATCCGTTCCATAGTTCAATCTGCAGAAACAATGACGTAAATGGGGGGTGCTAACGTAAATGGGGTTCAATAAAATAATAAGCCATCAAAAAACTTCCTCAGCCACGCCTTAACCCCATGCGTGCTTTTCGGGGAATATAACTAACTTTACTTCGTGCGAACAGTTCCTCAAAAGCTTTTATTTAGTCCTTTACCTGAGCTGAACGACGGTCAGGTTACCTTGGTTACCTTAGCAACATCTTAGTTACCTGACCAATGAATTTGTAACCCTGGTTACCTTGGTTACCCTGGTTACCTGAGCGACGACTTGATTTGAGAAGGAGGTGCTCATTACAAAAGGTGGGTGTCCAGTTGCACATCCAAGGTTGACTACCCGAGCAGAACCCAGTAGGTATATCCATCTACCTGCAGTGAATTTGTTGTCATACAAGTATAACAACAGTGAATAAGCTTGATTCTTGAACTTTATTTGTACTGCTAAATAATTGCTAATAGGGTGATTTGATAGCTCTCGTGTGATCCACTGGTTTTGGCCTTTTTTGAGATCATTGATCCGGATGGGGGTGAAAGCTCCTTCATCCACTGTTGAGTGTGCTGGTATTTACTAATCGGTGTTAGTGATGTCCACCAGATGTGATCTGACAGATACATCCAGCCAGTATGATGAACAGAATTCATTTCTCTCTCCATCTTTTTCATTCTCTTCACATCTCTTTCACTCTCTCTCTCTCTCACCATCTCTTTCAAGTTTCACTCTCTTCACATCTCTTTCACTCTCTCTCTCTCTCTCACCATCTCTTTCAAGTTTCACTCTCTTCACATCTCTTTCACTCTCTCCCCTTTTTTCACTCTCTCTCCACATCTCTTTCACTCTCTCCCCTTTTTTTTCACTCTCTCTCCACATCTCTTTCACTCTCTCTCTCTCTCACCATCTCTTTCAAGTTTCACTCTTTCCACATCTTTTTCACTCTCTCTCTCCACATCTCTATCACTCTCTCTCTCTCACCTTCTCGTCCCTTTTTTCTCATTCATTATACCTGGCTTTGTCACAGATGGCTATTCAAAGTCCTTCATTAAGGTGGCTGTAATATATTTCATAAACTCACTTAGTGCTGACTTCAACAATGACTTTTGTTTCCAGTGAATATGATTCTCTCTAGCACTCTCTATTTCTCTCTCTCTCCCTTCCTCTCCCGCCATCCCTTTTACTTACCATTTTGAAGTGTTATTCGTTCGCAGTGCTCCGTGATTCGTTCTCTAGTTGTCATTTCTCCCAGCAGATACTTGAGATCAACTTCAATGTATCCTCCTGAGAATGTATAGTTTTTGTAGGATATAGAGTTAGTAGACAGTTGGGTGATCGGACAACTTTTTATCAGCCTCATGTTTGATTGTCCCAGAGAGAATAATAACAACTCTAACAATATAGAGTTAGATGACACGAAATTACCCGTTCCCAGTTTCTCGTCAGTTGCTCACGCTACCCCTCTGGTATATTTTCTACCAGGGGGGGGGGCTGTCAGAGCATTGGCCTGACCCTATTCTCATTTCTTTCGCGGAGTGCGCGAGAACTGTGGTCAGAGCATTGGCCTGACAGGGGGGAGGCGGAGGGGGGGGGGGGGGTAAAATCGTCGCATCGCGGTCTGTGAAGGACAGGACGGTGTATACCTATGTTACAGATTATAGCGCCATTACGCATCAGTAGGTAGTGCTCTTCTCTCATCACATTGATACTTCCTGTTGCAGTCACAAAGATATGCCCCTCCCTTGCTGCTGATCTCATATCAGTCACCTTGTACCTGGAAAGAGGTAGCATTTCGGATAATGTGCTCCTGATGTTATCGTTCCATATATTCACAGTTAGACCCAGATTTACCGGGGAAATGGATTTTATCTGGTGAATTGGGGTTCTTGTTGTATTCTTCAACAAGTAAAAAGTTTACATGTGGTTACAGCATTATAAAATGTGAATTACCCTTCCATGGCGGCTTGTAGGGCAGTAATGGGATCCACCTCCGTCACAATGACCCTAGCACCCAGGGAAGCAAGGGCAGCTGGCCCAATTTTCCCTTTTCCAAACATCACCTATCCAACAAATTTTTTCCCACCCCCTTACCCGCTATATCAACTTTGGGGGGGGTAGGGGGGGTTTTCAGGTTTAAAGAAAAACGATCATTTGTTAGATCTGAAACAATCATAGTGTTATAAAACCCCTTTTCCCGGGTTCCTGAAACACGATTTTAAATTTTAAACATTATTATCTGATATATTGGCATTATAGTAAAAAAATGTTGGATCTCTCATTTGGGAAAAAGGGTTTTGCAAAGCAATTTTGTCCCATCTCTCCGGGGGCCCAAAAAAGTGATTTTTAGTTTTTAAACAGTGGGAAGAAAAGTAGAGAATGGGAGAGGAAAGAGAGAGTGAGAGAGGAGAGATAAGAGGGGGAGATAGAGAGAGGGAGGGGAGAAAAAGAGAGAAGGAAAAAAAAAGATTAGTGTTGGGCACGGGGGAATGTTTACCCAAAGGGGGAAAAAGCCAAGTTTTTAAGAAAATGGGGAATTGGTCAAACTAATTGCTTCTTGGGGGGAAAAAAAACCCCCCCTCCCCCCAACCCAAAAAACCCCCCGGGGCCCCCAAAATCACCCCCCAACCCCCCCGGGCCCCTTTTCCCCTTTTCTCCCCTTTTTTCCAAAAGGGGTTTTTTTTCCCCATTTTTCCCCCCCTTCCCATATCTTTCCCCCAAAGCTTCCCCTCTTGGATCTCTCCTCTCTCTATCTTTTCTCTATTCCCCTCTCTCTCTCTCTCCTCTCTCCTCTCTTTTCCGCCCCCTCTCCCTTATCCCCATTCCTTTTAATGTTCCTTTTTCCCCTCCTTTTTTTCCAATTTTTTTTTTCTTTTTTTATTATTTTTTTCCATTTATTTTTAATTAAATTTTTTAAAGTTTTGGTTAATTTTTTTCTTTTCTAAATAATACAGCATAACATATTTTAAGGGTTTTTTTTCTCGCTTACTCAGAAAAGGGATAACTTTGCTGTCTGGCGGGGCCCCCCGATTAAACACCCCTGTCGGATCTGGCGCCCCCCCGATCAAATTTATTAGGAAATAAAAATCCCGGGAGTCTTTTTTTTAGTGCCGTAGTCCCAAACCCCTTTGGTTTCTATAATAGAAAAACCCTGGTTTTTCCCCACGTCCCCCCCAAACTTATTGCCACTAATACATTTGAATCACCAACTACTCACTGCATGCTCGTTTTATCCCGTCAACGAGACCTCTCCTTTATCCCGTAAAATGTTGTGAAATTGCCTTTTTTTTTACAGAGAGTTTTAATTTAAATCACGGGCTTTTCCAAACATTTCCCCGTCGTTAAACCCTTTCTCCAGGGGTTTTAATATACCTGGGGTGTTTGTAACCTGTTAAACCTTTTAAATAGCCTAATTAGGAAACCCTGTTAGTTACATGTTAGTTAGGCAAAGTTTTAACGTTCAAAAAGTTAAATATATTTTGACTATTTTATTGCCCAAAAGGGGCTTTTGAATAGTTTTTCCAATTTCTATCAGTTGGGTTTTCCCGGAAATTTTTGTCCAACCACATTCCTTCTCGACGCCAGATGGCCCAGAATGAGAGATTGGGATTGAGGGAGGTGTGTGAAGAAAAAAATGGGGGGATTTTTAAAGAGGGAGAAGAGAGAGAAGAGAGAGAGGAAAGGGGGGAGAGAGGAAGGGAGAGAGGGGAAAAAAGGGGAAGAGAAGAGAAGAGAGAGGGAATGAAGAGAGAGAGGGGAGAGAAAAAGAAAGGGGGGGGGGGGGGAACCCGCTGTAAGTAGCAGTACTTTAGTTTGACCCATGTTTTTTTAACCTGGCCCCGTAGTGAGCACCATCGGACATTATGTAATAATTAAACATGGGGGACAGAAAAAATTTTTGAAAAAAATTGATGGAGAGAAAAGAGGGGAAAAAAGAGAAAGAAAGGGAAAAAGAAAAGAAGGGGAGGTGGGAGAGAAGAAAGTTGGTTAATTGTCGACCTTTGTTCATTTTATTTTTCCTCCTCTCGCCTTTTACAGCTTAAAAGCTATCAGGGAAGTCAGAAATAAAGAGACAGTAGTGGGGACTATAGAGAGAGAGGGTACTTAGAGAGCCGCGGAGAGAGATAGACAGAGGGGGGGGGGCAGGTTAAGAAGGAAGAAGCAATCAAATTTACAAACTATGCAGTCAGTCCCCCATGCGTTCTTCAGCTTGAACCCCCAGCTCTATCTTTCTCTCTATCTCTATACATCCAATTTCTTCCTCTCAATATCCCTACCTCTCTAGCTTCTTTACTTGATCCAATTCAACCCCTCTATCTCTGGACACGGAGCCATGGCTCAAACTTGATTGCTTGGAGCTCGATGACTTGGCACCCTAATTAAATGAAGATTTAAATGGTCACTATTTTTGTAAACAAGTCTAAAAATAAGACCTGTATCTTTCCCTGTATCGCCTTCTTAAAACATTTCGTCTATCGTATTTTTTCGATTTATCATTAATTTTAAGCATAATTTTCTGCCGTTTAGAACTAGAGAGAGAGAGAGGAGAGAGAGAGAGAGAGAGAGAGAGAGAGAGAGAGAGAGAGAGAGATTTTCAGATCTACAATAGAGAGAGAGAGAGAGAGAGAGAGAGAGAGAGAGAGAGAGAGAGGGGGGAGAGAGAAAGAGAGGACCACCCACGAAGAAAACTATTTTCTAGGTTTGGTAGCTAATCATGGTGCAATTCTAGTTATCTGATCTGTTTAACCAGCAGCAAGTTACATAAACCGAGGAAGTCGAGCTCTGAATGGTGCTTTATTTATAGCAGTAAGCGTTTGTTAAATTAATATATTGTATTAAAATTATTAACACGATAGTAACCTGATGCAGTTTCCTCTGTTATTCCTTTGATTTCCATCCATATCTCTGGTCGGTGTGTTCTAGTCCACTCTGTCAGTTCACCCCCATCGTCCAGTATCATATTCGCCGGGTTATCGTTCCCAAACATGGTCACCTAAAGCAGTAACTGTCAGTAGAAAGCGTTGTCATTTTCGTATTTCGAGCATCTCGATATCTCATATATTACCCCATCCTTATACGACTCCCATTTCCCCAGAGCATGTCAGTAAGTTTCATATCCTATAGTGGGGACAAATTTCAGCCAATCACAGCCCAGATTTAGAGCCGTGCGTGTGGGAAAAACCTTAAGAGCTTCCACTATTATATCTATCATGTTTCCTATTTTACCTTTCCTCTAAACTTTCAAGTTCTTTTATCAACTCCTTCTCACTCAGCTTCTCCTTCTTTTTTTATCTCACTCCAGCTTTCTCTCTCTCTCTCTCTCTCTCTCTCTCTCTCTCTCTCTCTCTCTCTCAACTACTCACTACTATTCTCTCTCATTTACTCTTTGCACAGAAGCAACTACTCAGACACGCAATTTCGCACCGTTCCACATATATTCTCTCCCAATCTGTATTTCTCTCTCTCTCTCCCCCTCTCTCTCCCCCTCTCTCTCCCCCTCTCTCTCCCCTCTCTCTCTCTCTCTCTCTCTCTCTCTCTCTCTCTCTCTCTCTCTCTCTCTCTCTCTCTCTCTCTCTCTCTCTCTCTCTCTCTCTCTCTCTCTCTCTCTCTCTCTCCCTCCGTCTCTCTCCCCTTCTCTCCCCCTTTCTCATTCATTTTGTTTCTTTGCCCGGGTGAGGAGCTCTTTGTACATTTCCTCACCTTCGATTCCTTCACTCTATCTATCTCTCCCTACCTCTCTCCCTATCTCTCTCTCTCTCTCTCTCTCTTTTTTATCTATCTATCTCTCCCTACCTCTCTCTCTATCTCTCTCTAATCTCTATCTTATCTTTGCCACCAACTCTTGGAGTTGGATTATTAGCTATCCTCCATCACCCGTGCAGGGATCTCTTTGATGCTTCTATCGCTGATATCTATCGTTCACTTTTTCTTAATCTTAGCCCACCAACTTGCCTTTTCTCTAAATATAGAGCAAAAGAGAGTTATTCATTACATTTCCAACTAGTATAGTTTACCTGTCCAATACAGTGTACCTATCCAATAAAGTTTCTTACCTGTTCAATACAGTTTACCTGTTCAATTAACAGTTTCTTACCTGTTCAATGCACCACCAATACTCCTCCTCTGTCTCTCCTCTCTTTCCGAACACCTTCACACTACCTAATGGAGAACACTGTTATCCATTTGCAGTTACTGTATAGTTATAGTAGTTAGAGTTCCACTAGTGCTAGAGTTCCGCCCTCAAGCATAACGCTGGAGAACTAGAACTGTTATAATTCCACCAGAAGTAGTGTCCTCACCTAGTGGAGGATTTCCTATTGCCAGTGCGGCAGCAGCCTCGTCTTGTATGGTAAGAGGGTTACTGGAACAAATCCTGACATGCCCTCCCAGTGCTGCTAGAGTTTCTACCAGTACCGCCGTTTCTATGGTTACGCTCATAGCAACTGCAATGCGAGCACCCGTTAGCAACCCTGCCTCGCCTCTCCTGTGGGGAAGAATGGTATCGGTGGTAGGGGGATTATTCTATATTGGGGAGCCTGTCACCCTGCTCTAGCTTCGGCACTGCTGACAGTTGGTATACAGAGCCATGCTTTATAGAAATGATTGAACCGCACAGACCCGCTTTCCGCATAACGATCAGTGTAAAGCCATGACAGTATTAACCCTCCTTTTACATTGGGGGGGGGGGGGGGGCAGGGCGCGTGAAACACAATCTAGCTAGGCAATATGAACTATACCATCGGGTCGAGCAGTACAACTGTCAGTATGGTTCCTACCTTGATAATGAAATTACCCCTCCGCAAAAGCCCACAGATAACAATATAATAACAGGGGTGACTTCATAACCAAGCTCCTACCTGAGGTTAACCAGACCAGGCATATCATTCTGTGCGATCTCTATCTTCCGTCTACCAAGGGGGGCCAAAGAGGGATCAGCAACCCATGAACCACGGTGCATCATACCGGACATCTGGAGCTGGAGGAGGAGGAGGAGGATATAATGGTGTTATATTGGTCATTGGTGGTGGTTTTGAATTGATTTGATAAGAGTGGTTACCATGGGCGTGAACCCCTTTCGAAAGAAGACTTTTGCAGATGGTATGGTGACCACTGGTGACTGGTAGCAGGTAATAATACACAAGTAATAGCTGCTGAGTAGACGAGAGAGGAAGTTATTTCAAGAACTACTATAGGAAGTAGATTGAGGGGGGGGGGATAAATCTGGGTGGATGGGAAGGGATCTGGGCCATTGCATTGTAGAAACAAATACACAATGTCGGTGTCATCAGCTAGATGTGATTCATCATATATTGTCATCATGTTGACAGTTGATTAATTGACATAAATTGAATTATGAATGTGTCAGGGGACAGGGGCCAGGGTCGATAGCATTTAGTCATAGACCGTACACGTACACAAGTGGTCGACTTTGGTGTCAGGTTTCAGGTGGACAACTCATCTCTCTCCCTTTTCTCTCTCCCTCTTTATCATTATATCTCTCTCTCTCCCTCTCTTTATTCCTCTTTACCTCTCCAGCTCACTAAATTTTAGTTCTGGAGGCCTCAACACACGAATTTGTGGAAGAGACCCTGTAGTAGCAGCTGCGAACTGTCATCTTGTTTTCCATTGTTGTTCTCGATAACAGGGAGTCTCTCTCTCTCTCTCTCTCTCTCTCTCTCTCTCTCTCTCTCTCTCTCTCTCTCTCTCTCTTTCGCTCTCTCTCTCTCTCTCTCTCTCTCTCTCTCTCTCTCTCTCTCTCTCTCTCTCTCTCTCTCTCTCTCTCTCTCTCTCTATCTCTCTATCTCACTCTCTCTCTCTCTCACTCTCTCTATCTTCTCACTACTGCTTTTAGAGTTTCTACACCCTTTATTTGATAGGTTCTCTTTTCTCATATCTTCCGATGTTCTAGAACCAACCGGCCATCTTTTTTTTTTTTTTTTTTGGGTCACTTAGCCACACGCTGAGCAAACCTCATACCACCCGGGTATGGGTAACTATGGCGCTAAGCTCCCCCCTTTCTCGATTTTGATGAAATGGGGGGAACCTATGGCATCAGTCATAAAGTCTGTCGAGTTGGGATTGTTCTGGAACAAGGTAACGTTTTGCCTTTGAGAGAGTATTGGGTTTGGTTTAGTCTGGCTGGAACAAGGTAACATTTTGCCTTTGAGAGTGTCTTGAGCCCAGTTTGTTCTGGAACAAGGTAAACGTTTTGCCTTGAGGGTGTCTTGAGTTTAGTTTGGTCTGGAACAAGGTAACATTTTGCCTCTGCGTGTAACTTGGAGTTGGTCTGGATCGAGGTAACGTTTTGCCTTTGCGAGGGGGTCTGTTGGTGGCGCTATAGCTAGCTAAAAAACAGTAAATAAAAATATAAATCAAATCTCTCAATCGCCACATCCACTTTTCAAACCCAATGCTACATAATATCATTTAAAATGTGAACACAATAGATGGACAGACAATACGGACAGATTGAACTTACAGCATTTTGATGCATGATTGATACCGTGACTTCTTGATGATGAGTATTGAGATGTGAAGTGTGTCCACTGTCCATTTCCAGTAGAGACAAAGATAAACGAAAACGATCAAACACAAATAAGGGGTAGAGCTAATGGAATGTAAGATGTTCTACAAGATAAGTCGGGTGGGCCAGATAAGAACATTTGTTAATTGTTACACGCGATAAGCGACTTAGTGCACCAAAACACAAGGATTGTCTCTGTAGTGGCGTGTTTCACAAATTTTGGGAATTATTAGGGGATATAGTGGAGCATTGGCACAAGGAGTATGTTTTGAGACAGAGCAATATTATGGACGTGACCTGAGTACAAGAAAACGAGCATGTATTGAGTGCGTTAGAGATCAGATATTAGAGGTACTGTGTTGAAAGATACAGGGAAGGAGCACTATTTGACAGAATGACTGAACCAAACGAGGCGATACGGTTGTAAAGTGATAGATTTAGAGACTTTAGA